>VMDO01010834.1:17568-69791 GCA_007922755.1 Pedetes capensis
CCTCCCCAGATGGTTGAACCCAGGGCCTCATGCATGCTAGGCAAGTGATTTACCACTGAGCCACACTCCCCAGCCCTTTTTATTCTTTTGCTTTGAGACAGGGTTTTGCTAATTTGCACAGGCTGCCTCTGGCTTTGAACCTGCTATCCTTCTGCTTCAGCCTCGTGAAGGCCTGGGATTATAGGCATGCACCATCACACCCTGCTTATTTTGTTTTACTTTATAGATTTATCCAGTATGGTTGCCATATATAGCTACTTATTTAATTTCAAATTCAAATTAGTAAAATAAAATTGAAGCCCAGTTCCTCACTGACATGAGCCACATTTCAAGTGCTCAGTGGGTACATGGGGCTAGAGATGCCTATATTAGTGCAGATTGTGGAATGTTAGCATCACAGTGGAAAGTTCCATCAAACAACACTGTAGCTACTATGCAAAGATCAGTGAGCGTGGGGAGTGAACTTTGGAGTACTTAGGAGAAAGTGGCACACTATGGAAAATAAATGATTGCAGGTCTTGTACTCCTCAGAGTAAACTCTTTCTTTAGAAGATGTGGGGTTTCCAGTGCCCTTGCATCCCATCTGAAAGTCTTCCCCGGAGTGCTCTCAGCTATTTGGTCACTCATCACCTTTGAGCACATTGTCAGGAACACACAGTGCCTGCTGCTTAACCCGGGAGCAGCTCCTTCCTGCCCTGACTCCGTGCTCTGCTGGAAGGTCCCTGTGGGTTTCGTTGCTCATTAATCCTTTAGCCACTTATTTGTTCTCTGCTCTGGGTCAGGTACAGACAGCAAAGAGACAGGGTACCTCCCTGAGGGTTCAGTCTGAGGGAGGTGCAGACACAACGCAAGGCTGTGTGTGCCCCACAGTTAGTTTATGATTAGACATTTTCATTACAGTGTGTGACTTCTGAGTTAGTGGGAAAGAAAGTTCTTATCATTCTTGGTTTGCCATTTGTGATACTGTTGGAAGAAGAAAAAGAAACTTTTATGAATCATATTTTTCTATAGTATCTACTGCTGGCTTTTTTTTTTTTTTGGTTTTGCTTGGTGGGGACTTCGTGAAGGAGCTACTACATGAAGCCAGGGCGGTGAGCCCAGGGCACAGACTTAAGGAGACAGACACTGCTTCTTCCAGAGTCTGTGTGTACTGACAGTTAATAATTGCTACATTATACAATGTATATGTATATAAAATCATACACCTTCAATATGTACAATCTTTGTTAAATATTTCTTTAAGTGCCCAGAAGTCACTCTTCTTGGCTAGCGGGGGAAGGAGAGCTAGCAAATCCTGCCACTGGCCCAATTTAGGAACACAGCAGCTTCTGGAGCCTGATGGGACTGTCCTGGGTGCAGATGGATGGGCCGTGGGGTACGAGGAGGGCTGGGCCCCTTTGCAGTCTGTGTTATATGCCTCTCCTCTCTGCCTCCACAGAGCGTACTAAAGAAGAGGGACCAAGTTCAAGCAGAGTACGAAGCCAAGCTGGAAGCTGTGGCTCTGAGAAAGGAAGAACGTCCCAAGGTCAGAGAAACCATCAGCAAGAGCCGTGCTGAAAGCCATAATCTCCCTGCTGGTGCTAAGTAATTCTCTTCCCTGGATCTGTACAAATTAAGGTGGTCAGTGCCGGCTGTGCTGTGCTGTTGTTACTTATTTTCCTTTTTGCTTCTTCTGAGTTTTTTATTTTTTATTTTTTTATTTTTACTTTTATTTTTCTTTTGCCAGGCTGGGGGCCTGAACCTAGTGCCTCACACATACTTTTCAGCAAGCATTCTACCACTGGGCTGCACCCTAAGCCCCTTTTCCACTTTTTGAGTCAATCTTGCTAAGTGATGCAGGTTGTCTCTGGCCTCAAACTTGTGATCCTCTTGTTTCTGCCTCCTGAGTCACTGGATTACAGGCATGTGACACCACACCAGGTCCCTCTTTTGAAAATTCTAATGTGCACTTGGGGTTGAGTTTTCTGCTATTTCTAGATTTTTTTTCTTTTAATTTTGAAACACTCACAGGTCTGCCCTTCATTGACAGTTCCTCACTCCATAAAATGGCATTGCAGAGAGAGGGAAGAACAGTCCAGATGAGGACTCTCAAAGGGAGCATCACTGACAGTTGCTCAGACTGTACCCATGATGAGAAAGGCACGGAAGCTGAGAGAAGGCGCTTAGAAACCCTTGTAACAACCAGACATTGCTGCAGGATTAGTTCAGCACATCTTGGCGAGCACTCACTCGCTTGTAGTTAAGCTGGTGTGGAGGGTTGTGTGTAGGGCAAGCTGCACGCTAGATGGATATGGTAGAGTTACAGCTTGGTTGGATTCTGGAGAAAACCAACAAAAAGTGGTTCTTTACCCCATAGAGTTTGAGAAGCACTGGTCTAACTTGTCTGTGTTGTCTTCTTGCTGCAGTGTTCTAGGTGGATACAGAGGATCATGATTGTAAAATGCATCTATTGTATGGGTCACTCCATTGTCTTTTGTGTCCCACTACCAGGATTAGAAACAAAAGTAATCATACCAGTGTGCAAGTGCCTGCAGTGTGATTGATAAATATCTCCTCACTAACCCCGTATGGCTTCATGTGTTAGGTACCTTTAGTATTCCCATTTGAGAGATATGTAAACCAAGGCCCAAGATCACATAGCTAGCAACTGGTAAGGTTAGAAGCTAAGATTGTATCCTGTAGTCTGACTATAGAATCTTGCCACTACCATTGGGCTATTTTGCTTTTTAAAATTTGTAATTAGAAGTTGTATTTGCTTTCAGAGAAGGGGTTGAGGAAGGGAATGTTATTAAAAAGATAATAGTAGAGATCCAGGTTCAGCCAAATAGTTTGACCTCAGAGCCTCCCTCTGGCCTCCCATTCCCCTCTCTCTGTTCCTTCTGCTGCTCCTTCCTCTCTCCCTCGCTCCACCTCTCCCTTGAAAGGAAACAGCTTGTGGGATTTGAAACCCAAACCTCAGAGATGGTGCTCCTTGGCTTTGCATCATACTTCTTAAACACGTTCATTGCATCACATCCTTACCACACCAGTCATCTGAGGCGGGGAGGGAAGGCACTGTTCTTTCCCTATTTCGTGGGAGAGGAAATGTGTCACAGAGCAGCTCTATCAATTGCCTAGCCTCTTTGGTGCCAAAAATCTCTGTGTCCGACACACCATAGGCATATAATACATGTTCGTTGTGTTGATTCCTGTGTCACCTGTGGTGATCTACAGCAGAGGGTGAAGGCTGCCTACAGCTCAGGGACAGCAGGATAGGACTGGTACTCTGATCCTTGGCTCTGGGTGTGTGGCTGGGGACCGCCTCCTTTCACTGCTCTTGTTATGGGCTCTCAGTTTTCTTCCATCCTGTGTGCCTGAGGGAGCCCATGGTGGGAAAACTGCCAGGTGTGCGGCAGTCCTCTGTTTCCTGCCGCCTCTCCCACCTGTGAGTTTTGAGTGATTTCTGTGATATTTTGGAACATAATCCCTTCCTCCGAACTATGTCTCAGTTTCACTGAAAGGACTGACATGGAATCATATATTTAAAATTTTTTTCTTCTAATGATTTAGCCCTAAATGTAAAGATAGAATTTACTTTATAAAAATAAAAATACTATCTGATCTCATTTACATGTGAAATCTAAAAAAGCCAACCTCATAGAAACAGAGGTAGTTTGCTGGGGCTTGGGGGAAATGGACAGATGGCAAAAGGTACAAACCTTTAGGGGTTTTTTCTTTTTTCTTTTCTTTTTTTTCTTTCTTTTTTTTTTTTTTTTTGTGGTACTAGTGATTAAACCCAGGGCCTCTCGCGCTTGCATATTTTGCAAGTTCTGGGCCACTGAGCTGTACCCCCAGCCCATTTCTTTTTTAGTTTTTGAGACAGTCTTGCCAAATTATGTAGACTGCCTCTGGTCTCAAACTTGCGATCCTCCTACCTCTGCCTCTGGGATTACAGGCGTGCACCACAGCACCTGGCTCAAACTTTCAGTTATAAAATGAGCATCTTCGAGGGATCTAATGTATGGCATGGATGTGATGACAGTTAATAATTGCTACATTATACAATGTATATGTATATAAAATCATACACCTTCAATATGTACAGTCTTTGTTAAATATTTCTTTAAATGCCCAGAAGTCACTCTTCTTGGCTAGCAGGGGAAGGAGAGCTAGCAAGTCCTGCCACTGGCCCAGTTTGGGAACTGAGGTTCCTGCCATTACAGGTCCACTGACATAGTTCTGTCAGCATTTGTACATGCCAGCACTGAGTACAAGCTTTTCCGAGGCACGTTTGGTCATTGACTATGTTCAGCCTGTCCTGGACACACTCCTTTCCAGAGGCAGACTCTGAAGGTTAGGAACAATAGATCCAGTTAAGTCTTACGTATGCCCTGGCTTGCTGGCTGCTGGAAGCTCGGAGCAGCCTCGGAGCAGTGTGAGGCAGAGGGAACAGCTGATTTGGGCTCCCACGTAACCATCTACCGCAGCCGTGGAGGCCCCCCCAGCCTCATGTGCTCAGTGGTGTGGGACTCTCCTCTTTTCCCCCTAGTGTGATTTGTTACTCATATGGCTCATCCTCTTCGACACAGGAATTCTTACAAGAGGGGAAGGGTTTCTTTCCAGCCATGGGACTAACTAATAGGTCCCCCGCACGACAGCATTCCTGTGGCACTGCACATAGGCTGTCTTTGGTCTTCCCTTTTCCTGGGGGGATGTGAGTCATGTCAAAGCCGGCTACTTGTTACTTAACAGTTAGGATATTTAAAGACAAAATGGGCTGTCATGGTGGTATAGCAGTGAGTGTAAGCTAACAGTGGGGCAGCAGAAATTGTGCACTCTGTGGGTCTAGGGAGGAGCCACCTTGGTGGGCAGAGGAGGGCCGAGTTGCCTGCCCAGATCTAACCATACTGTGGCAGAAAGGACGTAGGATTTAGAATCCCATGGGCTGGCGTTCAAAGCCTAGCTCTGTTCCCAGGTTGGACCAGTTTGCTCATTTGCCTTTGTGGGCCTCAGTTGTCTCACACACATGATTGTTGTGACACTGTAATGTGTTTAACACAGTGTCTGACATGGTAGCAGCTGAGGCTCTGCTGCCTACAGTAGTGCTCGGTGTCTCCAGGAGGAGTGCTGGTGGAGAACTTGGTTGCCACCTACATGTAAGATGTTTTTTGTTTTGCTTTTTTCTTTTGGAACATGATGTTTGAGACACAGTGCTTTGTGCCTTGAAGCTTCCTCCACTTCCCACCCCTCCCACAGGCCTCTCTTCCCATCAGCACATAGACAGATGTCTAGGAAATGAGCAACTCGAGGTTTTCTGTGCTTTGCTTATGTGGTTTTGAGCTCCTCAAACCAGAACAGCTGCTGATGAAATGAAAGCCAGAGTACCAGGCAGTGGGGTAGGGCTGATTCTACCCCAAGGACTCCCCCAAATGTGTTGGTTACTGGAGTGGGCGCTTGTTCACAGGTCACACAGGCAGAGATGCAGAGGAGAGAGCCCAAGGGCTGAGCATGTTAACAGAATATATGGGGAGATCTGAAGATAATTACTTGATTTTTGAGCTAAAATCTTAAAAACATTGCCCAAAGAGTGAAGGAAAGTTGATTTTCATGAAGCTACCAAGTGATATTTAAATCTAGTCTCTTTCTGCAACGCAGAGGAGGGCAGTGGCCTCATGAGTCTCCATGACTCTTCAAATTTCAAACTAGAGTGGTCATCTAAGGATGAAGAGGTCTTGGATGATGTTTTAGCCTGGAGGAGCGACTTCTGTGGAGTCCCATGGATCCTGCCCGTGGCTTCTCAGTGGGATGAGGGCAGCAGATGAGGAGGCCTCTAGAACTCAGTGAAATAACACAGATGAGGGAGAAGGACCTGGAAGCCCACTCCTGAAACTATAGCTACTGAAAACTCTATAAGTAACAGAGAAACACTGTCAGATATAGTCCCAGAAAATGAGCCCCCCAGGTTGGAAGGCACTCAAAAGATGACTGGGGAAGAGTTGTCTCCTCAAAGTAGAGTCTACCTTAGTGACAGGAATGAAATAAAACCCCAGGTACCTCCATTTGCTTATGTGGCATGACTCAAAATGAAAAGGAACAACAGTAACATCCATTAATAATTGGAATGTGGAATGTATATAGTATGAGTATAGGAAAATTAGAAATTGTCAAAAGGGAAATGGAGTGCATAAAAATAGACATTCTAGGTATCAGTGACCTGAATGGATTGGCATGGACCATTTTGAATCAGGTAATCATAGGTTCCACTGTGCCAAGAATGACTAATTAAAGAGAAATGGGGTTGCATTCATCATCAAAAAAGACATCTCAAGATCTGAAGTACAGTGCTGTCAGTGATAGAGTAATATCCATATGCCTACAAGGAAGGCCAGTTAATATGACTATTATTCAAATTTACACACATACCACTAAGGCTACAAATGAAGATGGAAGATTTTTACCAGCTTCTGCAATCTGAAATAGATTGAACATGAAATCAGGTTGTACTGATAATTGTTGGTGACTGGAATGCAAAAGTTGAAAACAAAAAGAAGGCGCAGTGTATTGGAAAATATCGTCTTCATGACAGAAGATGCTGGAGATGACGTGATAGAATTTTGTCAGACCAATGACCTTTTCATTGCAAATATGGTTTTTCACCAACATAAATGATGACTATACACATGGGATTCATCAGATGGAGCATACAGGAACCAAATTGACATTTGTAGGAGAAGATGATGGAAAAGCTCAATATCAAAAGTCAGAACAAGACCAGTTGCTGGTTGTGGATCAGACTGTCAGCTGTTCATATGCGGATTCAAACTGAAGTTGAAGAAAATTAGAACAAGTCTATGTGAGCCAAGATATGACCTTAAGTATATCCTACCTGAGTTCAGAGACTACCTCAAGAACAAATTTGATGCATTAGACACTAATGATCAAAGACCAGACGAGTAGTTGCATGACATTAAAGACATCATTCATGAGGAAAGCAAAAGGTTATTTAAAAGACAGGAAAAAAAGAAAAGACCAAGTTACATGTCAAAAGAGACCCTGAAACTTGCCCTTGAATGTCGAGCAGCTAAAGTAAAAGGAAGACACAATGAAGTTAAGGAACTAAACAGAAAATTTCAAAAGGCACCTTGAGAAGATAAAATCAAATAATATGACATATGCAAAGAGCTGGAGAGAGAAAACCAAAAGGGAAGGAAACACTGTGTTTTTCTCAAGATTAAAGAATTAAAGAAAAAATTTAAGCCTCAATTGGCAATAGTGAAGGATGCTACAGGGAAAATATTAAATGACGCAGGAAACATCAAAAGAAGATGGAAGGAATACACAGAGTCTTATATCAAAAAGAATTGGTAGATGACCAACCACTTCAGGAGGTTGCATATGATCAGGAACCAATGGTACTGAAGGACAAAGTGGAAGCTGTCTTGAAGGAATTGGTGAAACACAAGGCTCTAGGCACTAATGGAATACCAATAGAGATGTTTCAGCAAACAGATGCAGCACTGGAGGTGCTGACTTGTTTATACTAAGAGATTTGGAAAACAGCTACCTGCCCAACTGACTGGAAGAGATCTCTATTTGTGCCTATTCTCAAGAAAGGTAATCCATCTGAATGTGGAAATTATCAAATGGTATCATTAATTTCATGCACAAGCAAAATTTTTCTAAAGATCATTCAAAGTGAGTGCAGCAGTATACTGATAGGGAACTGCTGGAAAATCAAGCCAGATTCAGAGGAGGGTGTGGAACCAGGGTTATCATTTGCTGATGTCAGATGGATATTAGCTGAAAGCAGAGAATACCAGGAAGATGTCTATCTGTTTTGTTGACTTTGCAAAGGAATTACCAGAGTACCTAATCGTACATATGAGGAATCTGTACATGGACCAGGAGACAGTCGTTTGAACAGAACAAGGAAACCCTGCCTGGATTAAAGTCAAGAAAGGTGTGCATCAGGACTGTATTTCACCATACCTCTTCAGTCTCAATGCTGGGCAAATAATCTGAGAAGCTGGACTTTATGAAGAAGAATGTGGCATCAGGATTGGAGAAAGACTCATTAATAACTCATATTATGCAGATGACACAACTTTGCTTGCTGAAACCAAAGAGGATTTGAAACATTTGCTGAAGATCAAAGAACAACAGCCTTCAGTATAGATTGCACCTCAACCTCAAAAAAACAAAAATCCTTACAACTGGCTCCATAAGCAACTTAATGATGAATGGAGAAAAGATTGAGGTTGTTCAAGATTTTGCTTTACTTGGCTCTGCAGTCAACACTCACAGATTCTGCAGCCAATAAATCAAAGATATTGAGAAAAGCTGTTGCAAAAGACCTCTTTAAAGGTCTTTCAACTGTTTAAAGTGTTGAAAAGTAAATATGTCACATTGAAGACGACGGTGCGCCTGACTCATGCCATGGCATTTTCAATTGCATCATTTGGCTGTGAAAGTTGGACACTGAATAAGGGAGACAGGAGAATAATTGATGCTTTTGAATTGTGGGGCTGGAGACAGATATTAAATATACCTGGACTGCCAGAAGAAGCAACAGATCCATCCTAGAAGAAGTGCAACCAGAGTGCTCCTTTAAGCAAGGATGGCTTAACTGTGTCTTTACATATTTTGGACATATAGTCAGGAGGGACCAATCTCTGGAGAAGGACATCATGTTTGAGAGATTGGCGGATCCATGAAAAAAGGAAGACCTCAAGTAGATGGATTGACACAGTGTCTGCAACAATGGGCTTAAACATAAAAAATGCCATCTGCCTGTCACAGTGTTGGGGAGTGTTTCATTCTGTTGTTCATGGGGTCACTGTCGTTGGTCCCAACTCGATGGGAGCGAACAACAAAGGTTTATTAAAAGTTTCGCTTTTTCTTTTTAGGCTGAGAAAACTCAGCAGATGCTGAGGTGATTTATTCTTAGGCAAATGGAGCTATGGATTGTGTATGGTTAGTTTCCTTAGCTTTTTAATTTTCAAGGTTGAAGAGAAAACAAGACATAATGAGCTCTCAGGTTGAGCTGAAGTGGGGAAAAGAAGTAACTGAGCTTGTTGAATAAACCTGCTGAATACTGTTCACATTTAAAAGCTCTTACAACCATGAGGACAGCTAACATTCTGGAATGGAAATGTTATAGCAGATAGCAAGAATGCTAGTTGTAAGGTGCCAATGGAAAGAACTTTTTTTTCTTTTTCCGGTACTTAGGAGTTGAACTCAAGGCCTTGCACATACTTTGCACATGATCTACCACTGAGCTGCACCTCCAGCTCATTTTTTATATTTTATTTTGGGACCAGGTCTCACTAAATTGCACAGGCTGCCTCTGGCCTCAAATTCTCGATTCTCCTAGTTCTGGCTCCCAAATTGCTGGGATTATAGATTTGGGTCACTGTGCCAGGGGCCTTTTGAGATCTTATCTGGCCATGTTTCTTTTTCCTCCTGGTGTCTTCTGATAAGCAACACCTAACTGTTAGCATTGGCTGTTGCCATCTCAGTAGCCTCCAGGCTCAAGACTGTGATACTATCTCAGTCACAAAAAATGAAAACTGTTGAGATAAGAAGGAATGCTGGATGTTACTAGCCAGGAAGTTGTCACAAAGGCACAAAAATGAGAAACAGAGATGAGAAGAATGCAGGCCTGAGCGTCAGCTAGCAGCCATGTTCGTAAAGTTGGGCACCTTCTCAAACTGGGCACTTCAGACAGCTCACTTTACATTCTATTTATTTATTTAGATTGTTTGTTTGTTTGTTTGAGATAAGGTCTTGGTGTGTAGCCCAGGCCATGCTGGAAGTCACTGACCTCAACAGGTACCGATCCTCCTGTCTCAGCCTCCCTTGTGCTGGGATTACAGGCTTGTGCCACCACCCCCAGCTCTCACCCAGTTCCCTTTATTCTTTGCTTTTTGAGCTCTGCCTCTGTCCCTGGCTTCTCTGGCTCTCTCCTCTTCCTCTCACCTCCGACTACTTCTGTACCCCGCTTTCTTAGTGATCATTGCCGAGTTCTTTATTAAGCCTGTGCAAGTGGGCTGCTTTATAGTTCTGCTCGCAGATGCTGCCCACCTCAGTCCCCTCTCTTTTTTCTATATTTTTTCTATATTAAAAAATGTTTTAAGTGGCAAAATATATGTAACGCAAAATTTTTGCATCTTAGCCATTTTTAAGCGTGCAGTTTCTAAGTGCCAAGTACATTCACGGTGTTGTGTAACCCATCTTGGGAACTCTTCATTTTGCAGAACAGAAACCCTACATCCATTAAGCAACTCTCCAGTCTCCCTCTCCCCAGCCCCTGGCAACCACCATTCTACTTTCTGTTTCGATGACTTTGACCACTCTAAGTACGTCTTGTAAATGGAATCTTGTCCTGTTTGGCCTTCTGTGACTGGCTGATTTCACTTTCGCACAATGTCCATCCTCTGCGATGTAGCACGGGTTGGAATTTCCTTCCTTTTTAAGGCTGAATAAACCCCATTGTATGTATACACTGTGTTTTGTTTATCTGTTCATCCATCAGTGGACACTCAGGTCAATGTAAATCATGGCTGCTGTGAACATACACAGATATCTCTTTCAGACCTTTGGATGTATACCTCAAAGTCAAATCTAGTAGGATCATGAGGTCATTCTATTTTTAATGTTTTGAAGAACTCCTATGTTATTTTCCATAGTGGCCGCACCATTTTACATTCCTAACAGTGCACACGGGGCTGGGATTTAGCTCAGTTGGTAGAGCCCTGCTATGCAGTCTCTGAGGTCCCAAGTTCGATTCTCAGCACCGCAAAAATAGGAGAAGGATGCTGCAATCCCAGAAACAATCAGCCATTGAAAACCCAGTGAGGGTCGCTATGAGTCAGACATGACTCAATGGCACCTAACAACAACAACAACAACAACAACAGCAGCAACAACAACAGTGCACAAGATTCCAATTTCCTTGTGTGATTGCCAATACTGGTTATTTTCTGTTATTTTGATAGTAGCCATCCTAATGGGTATGAGTGGGTATCTCATTGTAATTGCGATTTGCATTTCCTTAATTATTAGTGGTGCTAAGCATCTTTCCATGTGCCTGTCATCTCCCTGCTTCCCCTGAGTATAGCTCTCTCCTTGGTCTAGTCGGTGGACCTGTCCTTCATCCTGAGCCTCTTGGTGATGCTGTTGCCACCCTCTTCACCCAGACCAGAAACCTCAGGCCCCTCCCTGACTCCCTGTGTCTTATTTCTCATGGGCAGTTCTCATTTGCCTCCACCAGCTTGTTTTAATTCAGCCTCTCCCTGTTATGGCCACCACCCTGCTTCTAGGGTGCCCAGTACAATCTCATGCCCATATATAATTTGGTGTCTATTCATCTCTGATGTCTGGTAAAATCTCAGGGTGAGATAGCATGGGCCAAGAGTGGCATATAGTTTGAAAGAACATATCTAATAATATAACCTGTATTTGCAAAATGAAAAAAAAAACCACCTTTTTTTTTATAACACATGGAATAAAACTCAACAAAATATTATTGACTTGAGGGGCTGTGCAAATGATAGATTCTGTTGTGAACAGCCTTTCACAATATTGATAATGATACGAACATTCACTGGGTGCAAAATATATACCAGGCACCAAGCGCTTTACCTCAGTTGACCTCACAACATCCGTGTAAGGTGGATAATATGGTTACCCAGAAAAAGAAACTGAGGCACAGAGTCCCAAATGACACATCTGGTAAGTGGCTCTTGGGCTGTCTGCTTCAGCTAGGAGTGCTTGGCCTTCTGTGTCCTCTGGAAAGGGGTGTGAGTTACATGGGCCTCAGCACACCAGGCCTTCCAGAACAGTTCCAGGCTGCTCCTCCTCCACCACCACCCCCAGTCTCACCAGCCAGAGGGTGTTCTCCCCGTATGCCTTTGTGGAGACCAGGCCTGTGAGTCCAGGTGTCTTGTCATCTCTGTCATTTGCATCTCCTGTCACTGTGGTGTGCCTTCTCCTTCATCATCTTACTCCACTTCAGTCATCTTGAAAGTGTTGTCGCAGAGCTGTTGACTCAAAGAGGCCCAATCCTTCACCCACATGATGCTGAAGCACTTAAAATGTACAAGGCCTCATTCACAGCTCGAAGTGGTGGACCTAGCTTTGGACATAATGACCCACATGTGCCACCTGGAAGAGGGAGGCACATCTAGAGGCTTGGTTGTGTGACTTAGCTTCTCTTGCCTTGAATCCCTCTGTGTGTCGTCTGTGGGAGGCCAAAATTCAACATTAAAATGCCGTCAACATGCTTCCTCCAGGTGCCAGCAGACGTGGAGAAATGTCAGGATCGGATGGAGTGTTTCAACGCTGACCTGAAGGCCGACATGGAGAGGTGGCAGAACAACAAGCGGCAGGACTTCCGGCAGCTGCTCATGGGCTTAGCTGACAAGAACATCCAGTATTATGAGAAGGTAAAGAGGGGGCCCAAGGCGACCGCAGTTTCTCATAGCCAGCGCCTTTCCTGAGGGCCTGCCTGAAATCCAGAAGCAAGGATCCCACTCGTCCCATCGCTTCCCTTATTTTGCCTGGGTAGTGTGAGCTCCCCTGCAGGTTCTCCCTGGCAAGGCTGAGTTGGGAAACAGAGGCCCCAGGTACTCACAGGCTTCCCTCACACACTTTACCTCCATGCTTTTTGGTCCTGGCAGCTGGCTGCTTCCCAGAGTCAGCAAGACCATCAGCGCATGGGCACAGCCAGCTTGCCGACGCCTGAGGGAAACTTCACACTGCCTTTTGCTTCCACATAGAGGGGCTTCTTCTCTTTCACTGTGCTGTGGACCCCTGTGGTCACCTGGCAAAGCTGACAGAGCCCTTAGCAAAACACTGTTTTCTTAAAAGGCTTTAAAGTACCATTTTAAAATACCTAAAATGAAGTTATGTGGGATTACACAGGAAAGCAATTCCATTAACACTTTTATTCTTTGTTTCCCTTGATCTGTGGACCTCAGGTGAAGTGCTCCCAACACACACCCAATACACACAATACACAGTTGACTCCCATCAAGTTACAGTGTCATCTCCCCAGTCAAGGTTTGCTCCTGGTATATCCAACTCTAGGTCCTTTCTGCTAACAAGTCCTGAGGTTCCTTAAAAGCCTAAAGCCACAGATAAAGAATGTTGCAGTCACAGTTCAACAAGTAACGGATAGGCTTGAAGTCAAGCTGGCTGTTGGAAACAGGGCAGCCTCTCAACGTATGGCCGAGTGCTCTCTAGGCCCCTATACCACAGCCCTAGCACATGTCCTTGTGCCAGGCTGGAACAATTGCGTCTTTTTTGGGGCTTTGGTGGTTCTGGCTGTTGCCCAGAGGTGGTGTGTCTGCACTTTCTCCAGTTCACTGGAAGATGGTTAAGAAAGCAGCCATAGAGAGGCCTTGCTGGTCACAGGGAGAGGCTGTTGAAGGTGGGAAGGGGAAGGTGGTCCACTGCATTCTTCACTGCCATTCCTGCGGAGCCCCTCCCCCAATCCAGGGCTGGTGCTGGGCTGCATGCTTTACCTGTATCATCTCACTAAATTCAGCCCTCACTATCACTGTCAAGAGGGCTTTATGATCTTCAGCTTAGAGCTGAAGAAACCAGGGCTCAGTGAGGTTTAAAAACTCTGCCCAGCTGAGCACTGTGGCACATGCCTGTAATCCCAGTGACTCGAGAGGCTGAGGCAGGAGGATTGCAAGGAGGCAGGCTGTATAACTTAGTGAGACCCTGTTTCAAAATGAATAATAAGAGAGGGTCTGGGGGTACAGCTCAGTGATGGAGTGCTTGCCTAGCATGTGCAAAGCCCTGGGTTCCACCCTGTAGTACTGCAAAAACAAAACAACAACAGCAAAAACTCTATCCAAGGCGAAACAGCCTATGAACCGTGCAGCTAGGATTGTGTAACTGCTGGATCCGCAAGCTGGGACAGTGCCCACACACTGTCAGCCTGGGGAACCAGCCTGACCTTGGGACTAGGCCTTCCTGCTTAAGGTGGAAAGATCCTCCATGTGAGGGCGAGGCCTCGCTCCTTTGCTGACTGTGCCTCTCGGTGCCTCCTTTTCTTCATCTGTAAAATGGGACTGCTCCTTCCCCACTGAACGATTGTGAAGGTACAAGGAAATAAGACATGTGAGGACCTGGAACATACCCCCTGCATGGTAGGCATGCAGTCACTTCCTTCCATGACTTCTGCCCCTTCCTGCAGTCACTTCCTTCATCTTTCTGCAGTCACTTCCTTCATCTCTGCTGCTCAACGGCCTTCCCAGTCCTAAACCACCCTGATCCAATGTCTCCGTCACTCCTCTGGGGGAGGAATCCCAGCCTCACCAAAACCCTGATTCCAGGACTCAAACCCAGGTCTAAAGTCTGTTTCTTCCCATTATGCCACAAACAGGATCACTGTCCCTGGCCTGGTTTGGCTCCGATGTATACATTTGACAAATGCCTTTTTTATATTTGCTGTGTGTACAAAATCGATAAATAGCAGAACTCCTGCCTTTCAGGCAGCCTCACCTAGGGGAGGATATGTGTGGATGAGAGAATCCCGCACTAAGAGTGAGATCAGGGCTCTCAAGGAAAAGAACAGGAAACGGTGGGAGCGAGTACCAGGGTGTGTAATTCAGACCAGGGGAGGAAGCGGGCAGGTGGAGTGGGCAGGACAGGCCAACTTGTGGACGTAGCATTTATCCTGAGCCTCAGGACACAAAGACAGACACAAAGAACCTGTATTCCAGGCAAAGCGAGTGATGGATGCAAGGTGCCAGAGGTAGGAAAGAGCCTGGCACTTCTGAGCACCAAAAAGAAAACTGATCTGCTCTCCATTCCCCTGGCTGATGTAGAAAAACCTTCCAGATAATGGCCAAGGGAAAGAGCAGGGCCCAGAATGCCATAGGCCACCCTCTGGCCCCTTGCTGGAGGCGAGCTTCTTGAGGTCCTGGGCCTTCCCTATGTAGGACAGGATTCAGAGTCTGGCTTCTTCTCTGACCTCAGAGTCACCAAGGAAGGAATCAGGGAGCAATTCTGCCAGTCCTCATCCCAGCATGACCTGAGGATGCCTCTCACCTCCCTGCTCCACAGAGCTCCTTCCCAGGTGACTCAGCCTAGAGTCTTCACGCACCCTGGGCTGCTTCTAAGAAAGGCCTGGTGCCAGAGACCTGTCCTTCCCCTTGTGCAAGGGGCTGCTCAGAGGGAGGATCGGATCTGCTGAGAGTCAGACTCCTAAGTTCCTGGCCTGTCACAAGGACCTGGGATGAACAGAACTTGATGTAGTGGGAAGAACATCAGTTTGCATTTATATTGGAATCATGACCCATGTGATAATGAATATAAAGTAGGTAACAGTGTTTGGACATAATAAAACCCAGTTGCTGGGTCCTTTTCCCCCATTTCCCCGTTTGGGAGATTTAGGAGTGGCCTAGACAAGCAAATCTGAGGTTGGTGAGGAAGAGTGGGTTTTCTACCTGCTCTGACTCAATGGGCTGGCCCGTTGATGGGGCTGGCCCATCATGATCACACTCTTATATAAGCCCACCCACACTGGGAACAGGGTCTCCATCCATGCTGAGAACATGGGTCTCATCAAGAGCCTCCTGGAAAGATTTTCTTCCAGTGAACCTATTTCCACTCACCAGGTATGAGCTTCGGGAGCTACCCTGAGTGCGTGTGAACCGCAGAGGGACACGGTTGTCTTTCATAAAGATGGGAGTGACACATTTCAAACATCTGTTATGTCGCCTGTTGATGATAGTGTGGCCAACACATGTAGGCACCACTAGACAAAGGTAACCCGGCATGATTGGCAACAAAAGGCTAGATCAGAGCAGTATTAAGAATCTGACCCTGAAATGTGAAATTCAGTGCTGAGACTCTGCGTATATGTTATTGTTTCAGTGCCTCATGGCGTGGGAGTCAATTATTCCACTGCTGCAGGAGAAGCAAGAAGCCAAGTAGGTTCCTTCTCGGGACGGAGACTCTTCTACCCACACAGGGCATGGTGTCCTGTACTGGAATGTCCTTGCAGTGCTGGAGAGGTGTCGTTGGGGAAACAACACAGAAGCACCTCTCGCTTGTGTATTTTCTTTCTCTTCCCTTCGCCCTACAATTTTAATTAGTATTTATTCCTTGGTGGAGTCCATGAGGCTATAGTTGTCTCCTAGCAGAAGCAACATACCTCCGTGTTATGAAGGAACCTCCCGAATGGAACACTACGAAGACTCGAACCTGAGGAACAGGACAGCCCACGGGAGATTGTGACATCTCCTCATAGTTCCGTCTTTGGGGAACAGCTGAGTTCCCTGTCATGGGAGAGAAGCCAGGTCCTGCTTCTCAAGGACGTGAGGTGGCCTGAAGACAAGGCAGCTGTGGCTGTGGAGACCTGGCAGCCTCTGCAGTTGACCCTGTGGGCATTGACTCGTCTCGGCCTAGAAGGAGGTGTGAGCACCTCCATTGAAAGCCCTTAATTTACAGTGGCCTATAGCTCTGAGTGTGGCCTGCTGCCCACTTGTGATGAATGACATGTGCTTTTTTGTTTCTGGTTCACGAGGGGCCATTTAAGTCAGCGTCTATATGCATTCTTGCTTGAGAGGGCAAGCCAGCGTCCTTGTCCTTAAGCGACGCCTGGGGAAGCAAAGGGGAACACTCCTCCATCGTGCTTTCTGACACTAGAATGCAATACATCAGAAACTTTTTGTGTAAAATGAAAAAAGGTGCATTGTTCTCCGTGAAGGTCTTCAGTGTGTTTCTTTTGCTGTTGTCATCATAGCCGAGATTAAGCCTGTTAGGAAATAGCTATTGTTTTACAGTCAGAGTAGCTGTGGTTGAGATCAGTGGGCTATCCCAAGCCCACTGCTGATGTCTTTGTGCAATTTGCCTTTACCTCACCAATAATACCTAGTTTAATATTTCCTACCATGCCCACTGAATGTTTGGGCAACCTTTTGGTGAGAGGGCTGGTATGTTGTATTGTTACAACAGAGTCAGAATTTGTAAACTCAATGTGAATGTTCTGCATAAAGTGCTTTAACTCTTAATGTTTTCTGGCCAGGAAGAAAAGTACCTGCAGGGGTCTCACACATGACAAGTGTAACAGAGAACTCTCTGCTTCTAGCTAAACTGATATCTCAATTTGCAGCCCAATTTCTGGGGGAGTGCTGGCTGTGTTTAAAGTCTTCATTTCGAACTGTTACTAGGTTTGTTTTTCAAATCACCACAAAACCCACGGTTGAAAAGGGTCTATTTTCCGATTCATTGTTCTTTCTCCTGAAAAGAAGCTGTGTATGACATCTTGTGTTTGCTCATTGACGGCTCTTTCCTATTAAACCGTAAATCTGAGCCTCACATAAACAGTAGGATTTTTTTTTGTTATTTTTTAGATGAAGCAGTTAAGATACTGCTTCTTATACAGTTAACCTGCAAATACCAGTCAACACGCAGCATGTTGGAGTCATTTCATCTCTCTCCAACAGCAGAGTTGACCTTGTACCAGCCACAGGTGGGACACTGTTAGAACAATAGTTGACTAAGTCACAGTTGAAATGTTAGTTTTTTACAGCAATCGGTACTTGCCTGTACTGCTAAACCCCATCTGTGCCATTCTAAATTGCTTTGATGTGAACTTTGTTTGGTACAAATAGAAATGATTCACTGAAGCGGAAGGGTAAGAACAATCTGTGTCCCCCCATCTCTGTTGATTCAGCATTTCATTCTACCTCTAAATCGTCGCGTGGGTGTGGGTATGGGTGTCTGGGTCCAGCCTGAGAGCGTGCTGGTAGAATTGGGATGTGTATCCAGTTGTTGACAGCCCTCTGTTGATATTTGGCAGAAGACAGCAGACAGACCCAGCAGCTCATATTCATCTCTGAAACCCAGGAAGTTTTGTCTTGTGGGATGTGTGCTTGAAAAATGCCATCCTGCAGCATGATGCTTAGAAGAAACCGGAGTGAGGGACAGGGAAGCTAGAATCTGACAACCTGCTCGTTGCACAAGCCCAGAGTCATTCTGTGTTTTGGTTAGCTAGGGAAGAAGGCAGCCCTTCAAAAACAGTGGCAGGCTGCTCGCTGGGAGCCGTGGGGAGAGGAGCAGGGTCCACAGTCAGTCCCCCTCCTCGTGGGAGGCAGAGCACTGGCTCACAAGGCGCATTGGGATTTTGTCTTGCTCTGTTTGTTTGGTCCCCGTGTGATGTTCCTGAGCTTTGATACACTCGAAAGATCTAGAACAAGGCCGACTTTCTGTACTCCAGCTCCACCGCCCGTGGCAGAGCCAGGAAAACACATACATTACAGATCTCCTTGGAGAAAGGCTCCTTGCCAAGATGCACTCTTGCTCCTTTCTTCAGGCTGGCATCTGATGAGGTCAGGAGGCTCCCAGAAGGAAGAGGACAGTGGGCAGTGAGGGAGGCTCTCCCACCGTCCACTCCCATGCTTCCCTCATGCCCCTGAGGCACAGCAGTTCCGAGCATTTGCCTCTTTGTCTTGACCAAGCACAGAGGAGTTTCTTCTTGAGAAGCCGTAACTCAGACTTTGGTGTCAAAGACACCTCAGGCAAGCTTCCTGGCCCGTTCCTCTAGTCCCAAGATCACTGACACCTCTCATATGTGTTTTCCATGAGAATCTGGCTTGAGGGCCTGCTTTACCGCAGGCAGAGGGAGGGCACGTGGCAGTGGAATGGAAAGTCATCCCTAGCAGTGGCCCAGGTCCCCAGAAGTGAAAGGTTTCCTTCACCTGAGTTAAAAATCCAGGCGGAAGCAGAAGAGAGAGTTCCTGGACACTGGTCAGATTTAAGATGCAAATGTTTGGGGCGGGGGCGGTCTGGGTTTTGTGCACGCAACGCAGTTGTGGTTTGTAGCAGCTGTGGACACAGCTTCCTCATCAGTGTAGGGGATTTGGAAGAAGAGTCTGAGCTGCTCTGCTCAAAGCCAGGAGCAGCTGGTCTGGAATGAGGGGAGTGCTCACTGCCTTGTGGGCTTGGGGTGGGCGTGTTTATCCTTCAGTAAGGCTTTATAATGATGGCTGGTGAACTGGCAGTGTGACCAGGGAGGTGGCAGGCTCAGTACTTCACTGGACACCTTTCCATAGCTGGAAGACAAAACCAGCATGACTCTGGGGATCGGGATGAATGTCCAATAAGTCTGTTTTCATGCTGAATTTCAGGTCCACAGAGCGTGTCCTGATTGTGGCATAGAATGTATCTCCCTTGAGGAAACCAAATGCGCACCTGCTGCCCCCTGCTTGTGCAGCAGCCTGTGGTGAGGGCTGGACAGGAAGTCCCACCTCCAAGGTGGGCATGATGGCCGTGTGGCAGGGACAAGTGAGATTTCTCTCTTGGAGGTGTAGCCCAAGGGACGCCCAGAGTTTGGGTCATGTGATCCTGCCTGGTAGCATTGAAACCACAGGCAGCTGGCTGTTTTGGCAGAATCATAGGACGATGGGAGAGACACACACCACGCTCCACCCTGAGCTGGTGGGAGAGGAAGGAGCCCGAGGTCAAGAGTAACCTCCCAGGCTGTGTTGGCCTCATCCGTTTGGCTCTTGGGATGAGCTGGAACCCAGCTCCACTCTTGGTGGATGGGGCTGCTGGTCTCTCTCAAGGGCGGTTCCTCCCAGATCAGTTGTCTGTGGTCAGGGCAGGGCACACCCTTTGGGACTCCACCTTCCCACACGCCTTCTTTAAGGCCCAGTGGAAACTGAGTAAGCTAATTATATGGCTGGGTAACAATGCTTTTAGCCATCTTCACTCAAGATTATGTTGGGAATTTCAGTTTGCCTCCTCACTTTCAGAAGTCCTCAAGGTGACAACAGATTGGATGTATCCTGTCCGTTGCTTGTGTTTACTCAGATGATGGGTGGCACTCATCAGTATATTTGAGGAAAATGTCCTGTCCTAGGCCAGACTTCCTGGTGGAGCCGGGTGGGTTGTTGCTGTTTTCCTGTCCGTGCGTTTAATTCAGTGACTAATCCAGGAATTCCATTTTTCACTAACCCACTCTACTGGTTGTCAGCTTTTGGTTTTAAAGATGTCTTGTCTCCCCAGGGTTGCATATCACATTCTATACAGGGGCTGTCTTTTCCAAAAAAGTTGAGGTGTGGGCTGTGTTACAGAGTGGTGGACTATTCTCTCTTAATCATACGTGTCTGAAATGTGTCTTGGGTATAAATGTACAACCTTTTCTATGTGGCAGGAAAACATGACATCCTGGTGGTTTTTACTGCTATATACTCTGTAAATAAGTGCTATGACAAAAATAACTTTTAACAAACCAATAAGATACATGTCTTGTATAAGCATTCTATGTATTTAGCACTTGAAAATCAACAAATCCAGAATTATTAAAAAAACAAAAAACAAAACAAAACCAAAAACCACAGACTGTTAAAAGCCTAACTCTACTTTTTGAGAATTTGTCAATACCTACTAATATGCCTTACTCTTCAACTAGCATTTTTTAAATTCTGGGTGGAAAGTTTTAGAAATATAAGCAGTCATTCAGCTTAAATACTAGAGATCTAACAGTCAGTCTTCAGTCCTCCTAAAGTAACAAGCCAGAAAGTGAGGGTCATAAACAGGGTGGCCTTTTGGGAGGAGAGAACTGAATATTGCTATTGCCAAATGATATTTTTAATACTGTAAGGAAACACAGGGACCACAACACTTTTTATTGTTTTAAAGCGTGAAAGGTTAATTCAGTGCCTTTTGGCATACTTTTGATTGTAGAGGATATAGTATCAGCATCGACAAATCATATTGATACAAAGAACTCTATAGATTATGACAGTATTAAAGGTTTACCCTGATTCTGAAGAGCAGCTTTTTAAGATGCCATGGGGGCCTCAAAGCAGCACGTTTTAGATGGAAATTTTCCACAGGTTTGAAATGCCGAAAACATAAAATCTATTGTGTTGACTCACACAACTGAGTCCATTTTAACAGAGCTTTTACTGTCAAAGGCGGTGATAAGGAGGGTTGTATTTGTGCCTCTTCCAGAAGTACCACCCTGGCCCCTGGTGACTGTGCTCTGCAGTCCGGGTCACAGCAGCTAACACCTGTCCACACTTCTGTTGGGCAGCCTGGGGCACAGTCTTAGGCCAACATTCTATCAGAGATGATAGTAGAAGGAGGAAGAGGGAATCACTTTTTCCCGGGTGGGGAAATGGGCAGAGGAAAAGGTAGATCGCAGTCCACTGAAATTTGAGTCAGTGGAATAAGCCAATGGCTGCGTCAGGGGGCCCTTCATCAGGCAACAAACCAGCGTCTCATCAGTCAGCACTGTCCACCTGGACACCCGGAGGGTTCGGTCCTGGTCCTGCCCCATGGCGTCTTTGTTCCTCGTATTTCTGTGTGTTCTCTCCCTTCCTCCCTTTGAGTTGCGAGTGCATGGAGAGACGCCCTACATCTAATAGACTCCCATGAAACAAACTGCCAGCAAACTTTCTGACTTGTATTTTAACTGTTCAAGAAGAGATTAGAACTTTCACTTAAGGCGTGTCCAAATTATGGACTACGTTTCTTATTTTTAGAAATCATTCTCTACATTTACATTTTTAAAAGAGAAAGAAACAAGCTTCCTGAGGGATTGGTCAGGTCCTCTGTGTTGTTGGGTTAGCTTCTCTCCATGCTGCCATTAAGCCAAAATAAAAGCTGTGAAAATAAAAAGTGCTTGAGAGAATGTGTGTTGATAAGACAGTGATTGATTTACAGATTGAAGTCTTTGTTTCATGAAGCTACCAAATGTTCAAAAGAATGTCACCTTTTATTTTTCTCTGTGATGGAACCCAGAGATTATAAAATGAAAAAAAAGTTGTTGAATTTTTGATGCTGGTACGAGGTTTTTGTCCACTTTTGTTTTTCACATATCTGTATATAAAAAATTCTGTTCATTGTTTACTATGAGATTAGTATTACATTTTGAGGTAAACAAAGAGTTTTTATTGCTTGATAAACTATTAGCTTATAAATTTTAAAGAAGTTTCTTTACCTCAATTAACTTAAAGTAATGGACCAATAAATGTATGAAAGATGCTTTCTTTACCTTGAGTCATGTTCTCATTTGTACCTCTTTGTAGGACAGGAACCCTTATGGGATTTAGCTCAGTTGGTAGAGCACCGCTCTGCAGTCTCTGAGGTCCTGAGTTCGATTCCCAGCACCCCCAAAATGAGAGAAGGACGTGGCAATCCACTCCCAGGGCAATCCCGAAACAATGAGCCACTGAAAACCCTAAGAGGGTTGCTATGAGTCAGACACAACTCGATGGCCTAATGACGACAACGTAGGACTAGGAACACATGACTGTTGCTTTTTCTGTTTTCTTATTTTCTCTGAATAGGTAACAGTTTGCCACCAACAATCAGCATGGAAAAGCACCAGGAGAAATATATAGTTGAACTATTTTTATTCTTCTTCGGTTCTTTGGAGATCCAACCTCAATATGCCCTGTCCTACAGTAGCCTTGGCCTGCAGTCATAGTGCTGTGGCATCCAATCCCATCAGATCTCAGAAGCTAAGCAGGGTTGGGTCTGGTTAGTACTTGGATGGGAGACTGCCTGGGAACACCAGATGCTATAGGCTTGGAAGAAGAACCCAACAACCCACTCCCAAAAATCAATTTGCCACCAAAAACCCTATGAATAGCAGAGAAACACTAACAATAGTGTTTTGCCTGTTGTACGTAAGGTCGCTATGAGTCGGATACTGACCTGACGGCACCTAACAACAACAGTAGGCTTACACATTGGCATCAATTTGGGGAGATGAAGAACTGCGTAGTATAGTAACCATCATGACTGGCAGGCAGGCTGACAGGCCCCATGTTACATAAGAGGTTTCTTCCTGGGCCATTCCGTACCAAAGCACATTAAATTCTGTGACAGGTCCAGACACATCCTGATTTTTTTACTTCTGTGATATTTTTGAAGAATTTATAAGAGAAAGAATGCTTGTGGTGTGTTAGAGTGCCTTACAAAGTAGAGGCCAAAGTGCTTGGTTAAGTTACCTAATACGGGAAATGGCTTGGAAAGGGACTTAACTATGATGCTGAGCTCAGCTTACTGATTGATAGTAAACATTCTTAATCTAAGATTGCAGTCATGCGAAATGAAGCAGCAAGGTGGAATTAGATTCAGAATCAACCCTTAGCTTTTCCATTTACTAGCTATGTGGGTTTTAGGCAAGTTGCAGCTCTGAATCTTCAATACTACAATCTTTGGAATGAAGACAATCTTTCTCCGGAGGGTTGTTGATAGACTAGTAGTAATATATATGAAGCACCTAAGTGTCTGGTTGGGGATGGGGTTTAGCTCAGTTGGTAGACTGCTGCTCTGCACTCTCTGAGACCCTGGATTCCATCCTCAGCACCACAAAAATAGGAGAAGGATATGGCAATCCATTCCCAAAGTAATCCTGAAACAATCAGCCATTGGAAACCATGTGGAGGTCACAATGAGTCAGACCCAACTTGCCGGCACCTAACAAATGTCTGGTGGGTACTTACTGGATGATCGTCCTTGTGGGGTGACTCTTCCTGTTCCTTGGCTAAATATGGCCAACTTAAAGATAATTTTTCCTGCGTGCTTTGCCAGTTGAAGTTTTGTTTTTCTCCCTTAAAAATAGGTTATACCCTTTTTTAAAACCACCTTCGTTTTCTTTTTAAGAATCATGGAGATGTGATGCTAGAGAACTGTGATCAGACTGAAGGTGTGGGGAATAGATAGGAATAGATTGTAAAAGCCATGGCAGGAAGTGATAAAGAGAAGGATGTGGAGATGAGCGGCTGGATTGAAGAGATTTCTGTGGTGAGGGGCCTGGGATAGAAGTAGATTAGAGGTGATGCCATTACCCGAAATCAGGAGAGAAATGTAAAAGATGTGGTAGGCTTAAGTGGTGGGATGAGAGAAGAACATGATTTGGATTTATCTTTGGGGGAAATCCAGGTGTTGACTCAGCTGTTGGAAATAAAGAGCTCCAGAGTTCATGGAAGTAGCTCAAATTATTTGGGAAGTGAACCAAGGCTAAGTCTTTGGGAGCTCAAAAATTAAGAATGCAGGGAGAGTGGCAGGACTTGGACGGTTCTTAGCAGAGAGGATCAAGCTCTGTAGGGTAGGGTGATGGTTCATACACTTGAGGGCTCACAAAACATCAGCTGGGCTCCATGTCTAGAATTGGATTTGAGTAAGGCCCATGATCTGCACTACTTTTTTTTTTTTTTTTTTTTGGCAGTACTTGGGGGTTGAACCCACAGCCTGGCATATACTTTGCGAGTGCTCTACCACTGAGCTACATATGCAGCCCCTTTATTTTTTGAGGCAGAGTCTCACTAAATTTGCTCAGGCTGCCTCCAGCCTTGAACTCTTGAACCTCCTGCCCTGCCTCATCCACGTAGTTGCTGGGATTACAGGTGTGCGCCGCTGTGTCCAGCCACAGTTTGCATTACTAGCAGGTTCTCAGATGAGGCTGATGCTGTTGAGCCCAGAACCACTGGGTTAGATCATCGATTAGAAGAAGTGGAACCCAGGAACAGCAGCAAAGGTTTGAAGCTGCTACTCAGATGACAGGTGGGGTTGAAAAGGAACTGATAGAGGGGCCTTGAGAGTCCAACTCATGTAAAACCACAAGCTTATCGCAGGGTCAGTGTGGACAAATAAGGAAATTTCTCTGTTAAGATCTTGCTGTTTGGGAGCAGGAACGGAGAAGTCAATAATTAGATTCATTCATAGTTTAGGGAACTGGCCAGAGGCTGGGGTGGAAGGGAAAGGGTCAAGAGGAATGAGCTTATTGCTGAGTTCGGAGAGAATTCATGGTTCCCTCCCCACTGCCCCGGTTTAGGTTTCCTGTCTCAGTGAGGGGCTCTACCTCCTTCTCCATTGCCTGAACCCCAGATCTCAGTTGTTCTTGCTTCTGTCTGTGTCACCTCCTATGTTCCATCATCACCAACTCCGAGCTGACCTCTAACTCTGTACATTTTTCCACATCCATCTTTTCCTCTCCCTGCTCCTAGCCTTTTTTTCTTCACACCTTGCTTGCTTCTGTCTCAGTGCCTCCAGAGTACTCTAAGATGTGAATGTAAGCATTCTGTGTTCCCGCTGAAAACCTCTCAACAGCTGTCCCCATTATTCTTACGAGAAACATTTTTCTTTCTTTTGAAAAGATCTTTTATGCTGTCCTTCCTTGCTGCTCCAGTCTTATCTCTGTCCCTTTTTTTTTTTGGCAGTACTCAGAGTTGAGCCCAGGCCTTGTATAAGCTAGACAAAGTGCTATACCACTGAGCTACACCTCCAGCCTCTTTTCAGTTTTTGTTTATTTTGAGACAGGGTCTTGCTAAGTTGTGCAGGCAGCCTCTAGCCTCGAACTCATAGTCCTCCTGCCTCAGCCTCCCAGATCGCTGGGATTATAGGCATCCACTGTGGCATCCACCTCTGTCCCATCTTTCTTGATGCTTCTTTCCCTCCTTTGCTCCCTTCACATTGAATGTCTGCATCTTGAGAAATTTTCTCTTTTTGGCCCTCCAGCATGCTATTCCTTCTACCTAGGATGTCCTCCCACATCTAGCCTTGGAAACTATCACTCATCATTCCAGTCTTATCATAGATGCCACTTCTAGGGAGCTCTCTCTGCCCTCAAATCTGATTTCTATGCTCCCTTGTGTAACATTTATTGTAGGGAACACCCCAGCCTGCTCATTTGTCTGCTCCACCTGCTAGGGAATACGCTCTGTTAGGGCTGGAACAGAGGTCTGGTCTTCACTGTGTCTCTGCAGCTAGCACGGTGCCAGGGACTTAGCAGATGTGCCATAGATTTTTGTTCATTCCCTGAAAGTGGGTTAGAGTTATAAACCCTTTGAGCCCAAATATCCTGACAATTATGTATTCTCTAGTTTTATATTTAACCCTGATTTAAAAATGTCATATGTATAGTTATAGGGGCATCTGACCTGAGAAAGAATGATTCACACACTCATGCTATAATGTTGATTTTATTAGGAGGTGAATCTGTTTTTATATATGTAAATAAAATAGACAATAAAAATAAATACCTTGAAATGTTAACAGCTCTTATATCTCCCTTCACACCGCCCACTTTGGGAAGTATTGTGGTTTGAAAGTATTCAATTAACTAGTCCATGAAGCAAGTCTCCCCATGTTTGCTGCTGCTTCTTTTTTTTTTTTTTTTTTTTTGCGGTACTGGGGGTTGAACCCAGGGCCTCATGCTTGCATGCTTTGCAAGTGCTGGACCGCTGAGCAGCACCCCCAGCCCATTTTTTCAGTTTTTGAGACAGGGTCTCACTAAGTTACCCAGACTGCCTCTGGTCTTGAGCTTGCGATCCTCCTGCCTCTGCCTCCCGAGCCCCTGGGATTACAGACGTGGGCCACTATGCCTGGCTCCCCATGTTTGCTTCTTAAAGGCAACAGTGACAACAACACACCCCTGAAATCAAGGACCTGAGCTCTGTTGCACTCTTGAGTGTTTATGGTAACAAGGACTCAGGAAAGAAAGCTAAATTTTATTTCAAAGTTTTATTTTAACTAGAAAGGTACTGTCATTTGTACAAAACTGTTGGCAGTTGTTAGAAAAAGTCTCTTTCACGTTCCCCTCAGGGTGGTGAAAATGCAGGCCCCCGTTTGAGATCTTCCATGAGGCTTCTAGCACAGCACCCACGTCACTAGTTAGCCCTGTGTTGGAGCCCTCAAGACAGTCCCTGGAAGAAGGGAGCTGACTGCACCTGGAGCCTGTGCCCCTCACAGGGCCTGGGATTCCTGTGCACACAACCTAAACCCACAGAACCTACCCTCTGCCTAATAGGGACGTCTGAAAAGCTGAGAAAGTTCCAGCACCTGCAAAGTGCTTTTCCCCATCCACCAGGGACCCCTGAGCCACAGCAGGTCATTTGGAGGCCAACTCCAGCTGGAACTCAGGTTTCTTGAGCAATGGGTTGCTTTGGTCATTCCCTGATCTCTTCCTTGGTCTTCAAGGGGACCTGGCCATTGCTGGTGTTTTCAGCTCCTGCAGATCAGCACCTTCATTTTTCTGTCCTGTCTCCATATTGTGGCCGTGGAACTTGTTTATGAACCACGATGCTGTAAGAGTTTGCAATGGAGAATTACAAGAGATTAGCTGGAACCGGATAAAGTACATAGCTTTTCCTCCCCACTGATGTTGAGGTTGTCTCTGCTCACTGATGCTGATGGGATGTGAGCTTCCACACAAGCCTTCCAAGGGAAAGCTTTGTAGAAACTTCCCAACACTCTCTCCCACCTTCCATGAGCCCCAGGGCCTTACTGGGAGGCTCAGTTTCTGTATTTCCAACAAAACTCATTGCATTACAAGGCTGGCAAGTGGAGGCAGTCAGGCCAGGCCCGTGTGGAACTTGGCTTGCAGCCCTGACTTTGCAGCTGACTCCTCCCGTGGACCCTGTGGCCCAGTTGCCCATTGCTGTCCAGCTACTAACTTCATGGCCAGCCAATTGGCAGTGGTGGGATGTGGGCATTCAGTAGTGCTGGCTAGCGGGTGCCATGTCTTTTTGACAGAGCATTCATTAAGCAATCCCTTCCTGAGCCCTGCTTAGGTGCTGGGCGCTCTGCTGGACAGAGAGCACACACTATGAGCCACACAGCTCTGGTCCCTGCCCTCAGGGAGCCTACAGTCTAGTGGGCAATCACATTCACCAGATCATCACTAAATGATCATCATCTATCACACTATGAAGGAAAAACATAGGAAGCTTCATAAGTGTAAAAGGGAAGGACCCCATTTAGACTGTGGGGGGTTAGAAAAGTCCTCTGAGCAAGTCTGAAGTTGAGTCTCTGTTTCCTCGTCTGCCAAATGGGAGTAATGGTAATTATCCTGAAGGATTAGTTAGGAAGGTTAAGCTAGTTAAAATAGATGAAGTATTTCAGGTGTTTGCTAATACCATTATTTTATTTTATTTTATTATTTTATTTTATTTTTTGGTGGTACTGAGAAGCTGAACCCAGGGCCTCAAAAATACTTTGCAAGTGCTCTGCCACTGAGCTGTACTCTCAGCCCCGCTTTTTTATTTTTAAAATATAAAGTCTCACTGAGTTCCACAGGCTGCCTCTGGCCTTAAGCTCATGATCCTTCTCCCCCCACCTCCCGCATCACTGGGATTACAGGAGTGCACCACTGCATCCAGCATAATGCTACTTTTTAAAAAGGAAGGATGAGATGGGTGTGAATGAACACAGGTTTGTAGATTGAAGAACATGAGGTCATTCTCTTTGGATGGCTTCTAGTTCCTCTATGCAGGACAGAGCATTTGCTGAGCGCACGTGTGCCCAAGGGGAGTGGGAGAGGGTGGTGATGGACAGAACCACACACTGACTTCCCCAGCGTCTCCCTAGTGTGTAAGGGAGAAGGCAGGATCTCAGAGTAGCATGGAATTGGCTCACTTTGGTACAGGAGGTTGCAACCACTAGGTTGCAAACTGGTTGTTGGGATCTCTGGCCAAGGGCCTCTCCTGCCATCAAGAAAGGGGATGTGGACTGTGAGCAGTAGTCCAGCCTTCTGCCTTCTGAGTCCTCCTCTGTTCTGACATGCCCTTCTGGGTTTTTCTGTCATTGGAATGTAGCTTTTCCTTCTGTGGTCAGAAAGCTCTACTGGACTTTCCTGTTGCTGTCACTTAATGATTGATGGTACAGCCTGGCCTCCTCTAGCTATAAGAATTTTTTCAGCATCTCTTTCAGTGTTTCAGGGAAAGGAAAGGTAATGGAAACATTCCTTTTATACCATAAGTTTCAATCTTACAATCTCTGGGGGTGGGATCCTGACAGCTGTGATTTTTTGGGGGGTGGGGGGTACTGGGGGTTGAACCCAGGGCCTCGAGCTCTCATGCTTTGCAAGTGCGGGACCACTGAGCTGCACCCTCAGCCCATTTTTTTTACTTTTTGAGACAAAGTCTCACTAAATTACACAGACTGCTTCTGGTCTCAAACTTGCGATCCTCCTGCCTCCGCTTCCTGAGTCACTGAGATTACAGGCATGCGCCACTGTGCCCAGTGGCAGGAGTGATTTTTAAATCTTTCCTGGTCATCCCAGTGTACAGAGAATGTGACTTTGTACATGTCCCTCTACTGCTAAATGTCTAGGACAGAGGGAAACACTTCGCAGTTCTGTAAGTGCCTTATCCACACGAGCACCCAGTCAGTTGCTTGCTGGAATGTCTCCAGATTCTCTCCCTGCTTCTGTGACACAAGATCACGAAGACCCTGCATGGCTAAAGAAGATCAGGTACACGAGTCAATGACTGAGTCCAGCTGCATTGGGGCCAGGTGTCAAGGACAGCACACCTGCTTCATGCACCCGCAAGTCTCTTGAAGAAGGCAAGCCATTCTACGGAACACACCCAAAGCAGACAAAACTATAGAACCAGTTACTGGATTTTCTCATCACTTTAATTGATCTGTTTATGTTTTCATGACACAGATGAACTAGTAAGACTCGTTTCTATTTTTAATTTTTTTTGTGTTTGTTTAGGTTAAAACGGCTATTACAACCCAGTGCCCATGAAGTAGGACTGGATAATTTTCAAGTGGGCAAAAACCACTAATCCATTACTCACTTGGCCAGGGAGCTGAGACTCCTAAGAAATCTGCATTGCAAAGTGGCTCCAGCTAAGTCCGTTCGCCCCATCCAGCCAGGACACGCATGAAAATGCCTAGAAGCTGGACAGTCCACGGACAGACCTGACTCAGTCCCCCAGTCCTTGAGGCCTAGTCACAGCCCTCTGCTTATTTAAATTCCCTCCTCTATTTGATGTTTGTATCTTATTTTTCTCAATGAAGAAATAAAGCCAAAAGCCTTTATGACTGATGGCTTCTATCCTGGGAGGCTCAGCAGAGAACTATAGTATGAGGTAATGTGAGCATTCCAAAAAGGGCTTCGTCATTGGCCCCTTTGAACCTGCCTTCAATTATTTCCTACTCTGCTGCCTGTAATATCACCATTACTGATATATAGAGATCTTATGGGCTGCGAGGCAGGTCCCTTTAAAACGTAAATTTATATCAAATCCCTTGTACTTTGTCATGGCTATTGTTATCCTATAGTTATCCTGAAGGATAGTTCTCTTCTGGCTGGGAAGCACTGATCCAGGACAGAACCTCACTTCAGGAGAAGGGGGAAAGCGCTTCCCAGTCAAAAGCTGGGCTGTCTGATGTGGCCACCATTAGGTATATGTGGCTCCTGAACACTCAGAATGTGACTAGTCCACCTTGAGATGGACTGTAAGGGCAACAATACATAACCAAATTTCAAAAGCATGTTTTTAAAAAGGTAAAACATTAATTTTTAAAGTTGATTCCATGATGAGGTGGTATTTTAGATACCCACTATGTTAGTACAATTAGTTTCACCTCACTTTTGTCTTATAAAAATGTAGCTCTTGGTTGGTGTGGTGGTGCACACCTGTAATCCCAGCACTTAGAAGGATGAGGCAGGAGGATTGTGAGTTTGAGATCAGCTCTCAAAAAAAACCCAAAAGACAGTAAGAAACAAAAAAAGTGGCTCCCTAGCAGATTTCAGGCACACATGTGGCTGGCCTTTGTGACTCATACGCTTATTTCTGTTGGACAGGGCTGGTTGCAAGCAGAGCTATACCATATTCTTTTTCCATTCTGTTGATGGCCATGGACCAATGTGCTTCCCTGTTACTTCTTGGCCCTCTTCCTGCCTGATAGGGCCCACAGGTGCCTGTGTTTCACCAAAGAGATAATTCACCCAGAAGAGTCAAGAGACTTGCTCAAGGCCCTTGAGGGGGGCTCAGTCAGTGGCCAATTTCCATGCAGTGAGCACTTCAAACCTTTCAGGGCACAGACAAGAAATAGTACTCAGAATGGAGGAAGGATGATTCTCACCTAAAGGGTGCCAAACAAGAGACCTGAATGGCTCAAGGGAGTTTCTAATCCCAGCCTCCAATTATAAGGCAAGTATGTGAAGCTCCTATAAATAAATTGTCATTGCAAAACTGCCATAAAGTCAGCCAGTACTTGGGGTTCTCTGTTCATTATTTGTGAGTTGGGACAATTTCTAGGTAGCCAGATATATCAGTTTGAAAGAAAAGGAGGCTGTTTTCTTTGTGAGACAGCCTACTCGGAAGTCACTGCAAAAATCCTGTAAATAAATAATCCTGTGATAGTGGGTGGAGATGGTTCACCACTCCTTGACCTAAGCACCAGGGCCCCAGCCCACACAGCAGACACTGCTCCCATCTTACCCAATTGGGACAATGGCCAGGAAGGACAGAAAGGATGACAGAGCAAAGCAGGTGCCGGCAAACTTGTCCATGGTGAGCTGATAGATCTCGTTAAACACGGTGGATGTCACCACCCCGGTCAGAGCCATAGACAGCTGCAGTGTGACGAAGACCTTTCCTGTGGAAGGGACAGAGGTTGCCAAGAAATGTACTATTGTCCCTTCTTTGTTCTCCACTAGCTGAGTCTCTAGGGAGCTCAAGGGGACCCCCTCGCTCTTCCAAGTACTCCTTTCCAGTCTTCATGGCTCAGTTCGACAGGAATCCTGCCACCATCTAGCTGGATCTACCTACAGCATCTTTCTTTGATGGTGGCTTTTCAGGGATTGACTTTCTGAGTCTTTCCCACCTTCTTATCTTTACTCCTTCTGCCCTGGATGGAAACCAGTAGGTTTCCTCATGCATTTGAGGATACTTCTGGAACTTTCTCGGGTGTCTTCTGCAAGCCTGTGTCTCAAAGCTGAGCAGCTATAAAACAGCCAGGGCTGGTAGGGGAGAGCCTGGAGAGAATCGCCTTACTCACCGTAAGAGGAGCCCTTTATGAGTTTGGACATGGCTGATCGGATGGTTGTGATAGGGATGAGAGCAAACATCATGACGGCCCGAGCTATAAAAGATCACACAAGAACACTCCTCCCTGGAGCCCAGCCTTGGCCGAGGAGGAAATCAGAATAAAGCAAAAGCCCCACTTCCAGCCCCATGACCCCAGACCAATAGGTGGACTCCTAGACCACAGTGTCCCTGGTATCTCCGCAGGTCTTGGTTTAGAAGAAGTAAATTCTCTGTGGCTGCCTAGCCCCTCCCTGGGCCAGACTCTGATTCTTGGCTCTGACAGAGCTGTTTATGCCGAGGACCAATCCACACAGTGGTAGCACACAGCTGCCAAGGAGAGCTATATTGGGGGTCTTTATTGGCAGAATCCATTTGTTTCTAGGGAAGTGGAGATGGTGCCACCAAAGTGACACAAGAGAACCACCCAGGAGATGAGTGTCTGCCCTCATGATTCATCAATACTTTGGGGAGACAGTCCTAGAGTTGTGGCACACTTTTGCCAGAACTGTTGCCCCTAATACAGCTGCCACAGCATGCTCAGGTCCTATTGATTACCCAAGTACAGCGTGACAGTGTGTTAGGGGAATGAGTGGTGGAGAAAGAAAAAGGGTAGAAAGAGAAAGAGAAAGAGAAAAGAGAGAGAGGTGGGGGGAGGGGCACTCTGTCCTTTGCACATGGCCTTCCTAACTGGGAGCTGGTTAGAGGTTATCTTGCCATTTGTTAGGTATTTTTCTGAGGTATGGGACCTGGGCCCAGGGACAGTCTTTTGGTAACCATCTAGAGTTGTTTTTTTGTTTTGTTTTTTTTCCCCAGTAGGCTAGCCATTAGGCACATGTGGCTGTTTAAATGACATAAAATGAAATAAACTTTAAAATTCTGTTCTTTAGTTGCACTGGCCACATTTCAAGAGCTCACTAGCTGCTAGCCACATGTGGCTAGTGGCTACTGTATGGGGCAGACCCGAGGCAGGCCATTTTAACTATTGTAGAAAGCTCTCCTGGAACACTAGTCTAGAGCTCTTTGCTTGTGGTTGTCTGACCTCTGTCCTCAGACGGACATTATGCTTTCTTGTGGGGATTTATCCCATTGGCAGAAGCCATTTATTGAGAATTTTTATGCATATTAAACATACCTTGCTTGGCCCCAAGTGATTTTAATTAAGGGACTTTTTCAGCTGGATTAAGTAATGTTTTACCCCTTTAAAATTAGAAAGAAGCAGCCCAACGCCATCTCCATTCAAGGCCATCCTGAAGCCTCTCCTACTGACTCCAGATACCACTAACCCCACCTCTGTGACCTTCTAGGGTCCTGGGCACCACTCTGGAAACCTTTCAGTCAGCAATACAGATAATACACACTACAGTACAGATGGATGCAAGTGTATACAGTCCTGACTCCCTGGTCCCTTCTGGGTAGTAAATTCAATACCTGGTGCTGAGCTGGGACTCCTAGACCACAGTGTCCCTGGTGTCAGCCCAGTACCAGCAATGTCCTGGACACCCCCCCCCCAACACACACACACCACCACACCAAATGCCAGACTCACCAATGTAGAACATGTATGTCTCTTTCACAAAGGCCAAGAGGAGCGCTCCTGACCCAAAGGAGACCATCCCAATCACGATCATGGTGGTGTCCCGGAAGCAGCGGGAAAAGACCAGCACGCCTAGGAAGCTGGTGATGAAGATGGTGTACCCTGAAGCCATACCGTAGCCCACCTGCACTTGGTTCCAACTGAGAGGCTCCCTCAGCACAAAAAGGGGCATCACGGCCACTGTGCCCATCACTGCCAGGTCATAGATGATAGCTCCCACAAAAAGCAGGGCAATGATGGTTTTGGGGGACTTTGCTTCTCCAGGAGATGGAGGGTGCCCCCCTACACTCTGCTTGGTCAGCTGATCAGGATCCAGGGTGCGGTAGGTGCCCACCGTGCCAGAAATAGTACCTACGGTGGGGGGCTCCCTACTGTGCTTGGGTGTAGACTCTGGGACCTTCAGCACCAACAGGCTGTAGAAAAGGGCAAACGAGGCACAGACGACGCTGCAGACTGTCAGCACCAGGCCCTGCCCAGAGTGCCCAGTCATCTGCTGGAAGAGATGACCGGAAGCCATGCTTCCACAGAATCCCGCCAAGCCCAGGATCAAGTCGATGAGGATGAGGCGCACTGAGCGGCGGCCTTCGGGGGACCCCAGTGATCCTAGCGCCATGACCCCGGACCAATAGGTGGTAAAGTCGCCACACAGCCCACTCAGAGCCGCTGCCCCATACAGCATCACCACCGGCCAGTCCAGCAGAACCTTGAGCAGCAGCGCGATGCGGGCCAGCAGGAAGCCCAGCAGCGACACGCAGATGGAGATCTTGCGGTGGTAGCGGTCACTGAGCCAGCCCAGCCCATAGGCGGACAACAGGGGCGTCAGGCCCACCACGAGGTTGTAGATGATGTAGAAATTAGAGATGGCCCTCTGCTGTTGGTCCTCTGGAGCCCCCGGGGGCGAAGGACTGGCGCTGTGGTTGGAGGAGCCGCCAGCCCCGAAGGACGCCTTCACCACCAGGAGCATCCCTGCGTCGTAGAGGGAGGTGGCCACCTGGGAGAATGCCACCACCGGCTCGATCCAGGTCCTCACCTGGAGGCGAGGCAGGCGGCTCCTCCACGGGCAGGTGACCTCGGGGCCCATGTGAGCTGTCTGATGAGGGGCAGAAGGACTTGCTGGCTGCAGCGACAAAGAGGTGATCCCAGGTGTGGCTGCTACAAAGCGTCAGGACTCCGCGGCGCGAGTGCGCGCGGTGTGTCGGAGCGCTGGCCTCCGGAGACCCGTGCGACAGCAGCCAGTCCTGCTGCCTGCCGAGTGATCCTACCTGGCCTTGGCCACTCCTCCCTAGTCTAGAAAAGGCCGCGCTCCGCCCCCGCCTCCACCCCAGCTTGCAAGGCTGGCGACCTCCCAAAGGAAGCCAGGCGCGCCTGGGAGCCACGGCCAGTCTCGGCTCCCTCCCGGCGTCTCTGCTGCTCCTGCAAGCGCCGCCGCCGCCCCCGGGGCCAAATTTCCCACAGCCAGGCGTGCTGGGACCTCCCGCGGGTCGTTGGTGGCCTTCCTCTAGCGCTTGTCTCTGCAGGAAGCCCCGGGACTCTATCACCCAAGAAGGCAGGTTCAGGCGAGGGGTGGGCTGCCTAGAGTACTGCCTGGGATAAGTTCTGGGGTGTGAAGTTTTGTTTGTTGAGTTTAAAAGGGACAGGGGTCCATGTGCACCAGGGAGTTAGTAGCACTGATTTTGAGGGAAGCGAACTTAAAAGCAGCTCCACCTAGGCCCTCCCCCAAGCCGACTTCGTGCACCTGCATGGATGGACTGGGAGCCAAAATGGTCCCACCTCGAACTCACAGCCCTGTGTGTGCCTCCAGGTGACCACCGTGGCCTCTCTGGCAAGGCTTCAGCCTAGTGGTGAGGGCAGGGTCTTCCTCTCCAGAGTGAGGCCCTGTCTGCTTCTTAGTGGTTGCTCTTCTTCTGGCTCATGACCTCTCTGCCCCAGGCTGGGCGGAGACCTCTGCTCTCAAGGCCCCTCGCTTCCTCCTTTAAGCACACACTTCTGCAATGAGGATGGTGTGGTACAGGGATCAAGATATGCCAAGGAATTTGGGTGCAATGGCACACACCTATAATCCCAGCAACTCAGGAGGCTAAAGCAGGAGGATTGTGAATTCAAGGCCAGAGGCAGCCTGCATGATTTAGCAAGACCCTGTCTCAAAATGAAAAAGTAAAAGGGGCTTGAGGGTACAGCTCCGTGGTAGAGTGTCTGCCTAGCATGCACAAGGCCCTGGATTCGATACCCAGCATCACAATAAATAAGTAAATAAGTAAGTAAATAAATAAGCCAGGCGCAGTGGCCCACACCTGCAATCCTAGTGACTTGGGAAGCAGACCGGAGGATCACAAGTTTGAGACCAGAGGTAGTCTGCATAATTTAGCAAGACCCTGTCTCAAAAAGTAACAAAAAAAAAAAAAAAAAAAAAAAAAAAAAAAAAAAAAAAAAAAAAAAAAAAAAAAAAAAAAAAAAAAAAAAAAAAAAGGGCTGAGGGTGCGGTTTGGTGGTACAGCACTTGCAAAGCATGCAAACAAGAGGCCCTGGGTTCAACCCTCAGTACTGCAAAATAAATTAATTAATTAAATAAATAAATAAGTAAAGTAAAAAAATGGGCTCAGGGTGCAGCTCAGTTGAAGGGAACCATTAAGTCGAGTTAAGTCTGACCCACAGTGGCCCTCACAGGGTTTTCAAAGGCTGATTATTTCAGGATTGCTATGGGAGTGGATTGCCATGTCCTTCTCCCAGGTTTAACCCTTAAGTACTGCCCAAAAGCCAAACCAACCAAATAACAAAAACAAACAAAAAAACACAAAACAAAAAATTATTAGAAAAACACCAAGGAGCAAGACCTTTCTCAGGGCCATCCCCGAAGGATGAAGAGTCAAAAAATCCACACCCTCTCTTCCTCTCCCTCCACCTTCAACTCTGAAACAGCCATGGTAGCAAGGATAAGCAGGAACTAAAAGCCACAGAAGGGAGACTCAAGTCTGCAGAGCACCTTTAAAAAGCCAGATGGCTAATGTGTTTGTGTAGGGAGGAGGGATTGGATTCCAGGTGTTTTTTGTGTAGCTATGTGCTCCTTAGGTCATTTTTAGGTGGGATGTCACCCTCCTCTCTACCCCTGTGGTCACTGCTCCGCCCCCTTGTGTCCAGACCCAGACACCTCTGTATTCTGCAAAGAGATAGATGCACCCCGTGTACCCCTGGAAGGTGTGCCTTGTGGATCTGGCTCAGCAGCTCCGTTCCCTCTTTCTCCCCCTCACCTTGACCTGGTTTCATCAACCCATGGGTGGCTCACCCACTCCATTCCTAAACTATTTTTTCAGAGGCTGTGGTAAGCAGCCCAGCCAGCCTGCTCCTCTGCATGGCAGAGCCTCCAGGGGAGGGGTGGATTATTGGAGAAGGTGGTATTCTGCAATCACATGTGGCCAGGAGAGCAACCCGAGCCACACGGACCACCCTGGCCACTTGATGAAGGAATCTGTCTATTCTGCAGGCTACAGGCTGCAGTGGGCAACCTGGGTCCTCTCTGGGAGGATTTATGGGGTCTCAGTTCTCCCCATTCTCTTGTGAAATGTGAAGGGCCTCTGAGAGAGTCACATTGGATCTAGGACAGAACTAGTAGAAGCTGGGATGCAGGGTGCCTGCCAGGCCTGGGACCCTCCCGGCTTGAGAACTGAATCCTCTGGCCTGGCAGTGAAATAGTCGGAGGGCAGCTGGTGTCTCTCCAAGTTTTGGCTCATCTGAGTTAGAGCATATTCTCATCATATGCCTACGCCCACCCCCATCTCTGATTGCAGTCCTCAACTGGCCATCTTCTGTGTCTCAGGCTATCAGCAAGCTGAGCTGTGACTTTGTCACATCAGTGTGGACTCTAGCTTAAGTCTTGTTTCTCTTCTTTAAAGATAAAGGCATTTCATTTCAGTCTGCCTGCCTGCCTGCCTGCCTGCCTGCCTGCCTGCCTGCCTGCCTGCCTTCCTTCCTTCCTTCCTACCTTCCTTCCTTCCTTCCTTCCTTCCTTCCTTCTCTCTTCTCTTCTCTTCTCCTTTCCCCTCCCTTCCCTTCCCTTCCCTTTCTTTTCTTTTCTTTTCTTTTGGGACAGGGTCTAACTGTATAGTCCAGGCTGGCTTGGACTTTCTACGTAGACCAGGCTGGTCTTGAACTGTCATCGCTCTTCCTGCCTCAGCCTCCCAAATGCTGGGATTATGGTCATGCGCCACCATCACAGGAGCCATTCCAGTATTTCTAAAAAGAAAAGTGGCAGCTAGCATTTACTGAGCCCTTGCTATATACTAAGCACTTTACATGAATGGATTAAGTTAAACATCCCAAGAAGTCTATGAGCTAATGTATTACCCTGGTGAAACTGGGATTGAAGAGGTTAAGTAAATTGCACAAGATCACACAGCTAGTAAATTGGGGAGTCATTATTTAGAACCTGATAGACTTTCAGTACAGGTAACAGAGAATTTTGTTTGGAGATGTCCTCCTAACCACAGGAACGTGGAGAGGTGCAGAAACAACATAATCGACATAGTCGTGTGATCATTATTGATCAACAGTGTATCGAATACATGAAGAGGAACAAGAGGAGTGGTTGCCAGTTTATTTATTGAACTTATATCTCAGGTACTTTAAAATCAAGTAGGAAATACTTGTCGTTTTAATAGAAGGCTCCAAAATTCATTTTAGAAAGGAATAACTATTTGGAAAACTATCTTTTGTTTTTCTGCTAGGATTTGAACCCAGGGCCTTGGGTAAGCTAAGCAGGTGCTGTACCCCTAAGCTACACTTCCAGTCCTGGAAAAACACTTTTTGCTCAATGTTAGAAGGGGAGGTCCCCAGGCCGGGGTTTCAGTTGTGGAGGAGGTTCCGGAGAGGAGGTGGAACCTCTGTTCATGAGTCAACAAGAGGAACTTGCCTAACACCCTAGAGAGGGAAGGGAGAGAGAGAAACACGCATGTGGGGGAAGGGAGCAGAGGGGACACAGGTGTGGGGAGGAAGTGAGATTAGGAGCTTTTGGTGGGAAGCCTCAGGCAGGACCTGCCAGTGTCAGGATGGTCAGAAGGGACTTTAGGAGAATAGCAAGGTCTAGTGAAGATTTTAAATAGCCTGCTTGCTCGAGTGCATGGGGATCCTCCCTGTGCCCTCCCACTTCTCAGTTCTTCAGAAAACTACTCATGCACACTTAGTGTGAGTCAGAGGCTTGGTTTTTTATTTTGGTGGCAACTAGTGAAGCAGTTGTGCTTCATGTCTGGCCTGACACGTGTGGAGCAGAGACCACACATGGGAGGTAGAGGAGGCCAGGAAAGCATAACCCTCCCAAGGGTGTGCTGAGGTCTGGGACAGACTCTGGCCTTCACACGCTATCAGACTGGGGAGGTGAGCCATCGACTTCGATCTTGAGGGGCAGAGAACCCTTCACAGCTGATGTGTATGTTACACCGATGAGGAAAGTGCTGCTCTGGAAACAAGGAAAATAAGATACGCTCTGTAAGGTAAATGTATGAGAGAGCAAAGAAAGATATACAAGCTCATGCAAGAAGACAGAGACATTCGCTGTCAGTGACATCCAAGTGTAACTGCTTTTGCTAAAAGCACTGACTCTTCACTTGGGTGTGCAGGTGCCCATTGGGTGACTAAAAGCAGGATAAACGCTTGACATCTGTGCCTTCATATTGCATCTGTCTCCTGCTACCTTAAACATGACTCAGACTCCTGCTTTACTGTGCATGTAGATGTGTTAATCCTGTTTGGTTAATTGGAGCGAAGGGTGGCAATGGGCCATTGGGACCACCACAGTCAAGCCTCTGCCCTAGGACTTTGATAACACAAACAGGCCATTGCTACATGCAGAACACAGCCCAAGGCCCCTTGTGTGATCATAAGCAATCTTCTAGTTATAATTTTACTTCCCAAGTGGTGGTGTATGGGCTGGAGTTTAGCTCAGTTGGTAGAGTACTTGCTCCATGTGCTTTGATCCCCAGCACTGCACAAACAGAAGGACCTGGCAGCCCACTCCCTAAGCAATATCAAAACAATCAGCCGTTGAAAACCCTATGAATAAGAGAGAAGCACTGACATGGTGCCAGGCATAGCACTGTGCAGGGGAGTGTTTCATTCTATTGTGCATAGGGTTGCTATGAGTGGAACCCAACTCAGCGACACCTAACAGCAACAAGTGTTGCAGACAGGAAAACAAAAAGTGCTAGTTACTGTAATACTCAAATAATTTCTTCTGGTCGATTCATAAGTGAGCTTCTGATTTATCTATCTACTTTTCTGGTTTGGTTAATGTGGGTCTGTAGCTGGGAACTGACTTGCTCTCTGTGTGCTTATGAAACGTGTTTTTTTTATTCGGTCAGGGTATGAGCTAGGTCCCTTCCATAGTAAATTCATTGATATCATGAATACCATCTGTAGATCCTCTTGGGAAATTGTTTTATTGGCCTTTCTCTCCTGAGGTGGTATCCAATATTGCTCAGTTCTGTAGACATGGAAACTGATACTAAATCACTTTTACACAAGATCACACAGAGCCATGCACCTAGGTTTGGGTAGCTTCAGAGTCCATGCTATTTTTACACTGCTTCATTTGTGAGGTAATTGAGTAGAAGTTTTAAAAGGCTTTTTGTTCTTGAACATTTCCCCTCAAATACTGTAAGCCTGCTGTTGCTGTTAGGTGCCCTCGAGTCGGTATTCAACTCATAGCGACCCTCATAGGGTTTTCAATGGCAGACTGTTTCCGGATTGCCTTGGGAGTGGACTGCCACGTCCTTCTCCCATTTTTGTGGTGCTGTGAATTGAGCTCAGGACCTCAGAGACTGCAGCGCAGCGCTCTATCAAGTGAGCTAAATCCCAGCTATTTTCAAACTCAGTGATTCATTTGTTCATTCATGCATCATCCAGCTACCCATTTATAAGCATTTATCAATTAGGCCCACTAGGAGGTCCCAGGGATGCAAAATCCTTGGCCCTTAACCTGTTAATGCACGCTGTCCTAACTATAGGACAGCAACTCACTATGAGGAAATGTTCATGACACCTTAATTCCTTTTAGACTAAAGATAAAAGCAAGCAGCTGGCAGGCGATAAGTTTGAGATATAGTGTGATAAATGCACATGCTTCAGAGCCTGATAAAAATCAAGAGAAATAGAGGGTTGCAAAGTGGAGAGCCCAGATCTTGGTGATAGCTTATAGTTGCAGGAATTTAGCTGTACCTGAAGCTAAATTACCCCTTGGCTTTTTAAATAACAAAAGTGACTACAATTCCTTTTTGTATGCCAGTTTGGTTTGGATTTTCTGTAATCTGTAATTCTAAGAGATTTGATAGAGTCAAATCCACAGTCTCCCATCTCCTTACCTCTGGCCTTCAGCTACAAACTCTCTTGGCCCTTCCAGCTAATCATTACCTGCAGTTGCACGATCTCTGAAGTCATTAATTCAAACCTCCATCTCTCTTCAGCCTCTTCTCCTTCTTTGTTGCTTATTCAACCTGTTCCACTCTGACAATTATTTGATCTTATCAGGACCTAGTGATTCTGTAGACTAATATATGATTTTCTAAACCAGTAGCTTTTTCTTTTCTTCTCTTCCTTTATGGTCTAACTTCATGGTATATCATATTAACCTTTGTATAGATCATATTGTCCGGTTCTACCTTTTGAATGTGAGCCATCCTTGGAGGAACCTAATTCTCCGTTGGCTTTCAAGTAGCTAAAGACTATTTGGAGCAGTTTCATATTATGGAGCATGGATACCACTATGAATTTACAAACTCCAATCTCAAATGAGCTCTCAGAACTACCCAGCAATCCTACCATGTTTCTCCCACCAACTTTCACTATTTTGTGCTCTGAAGTTACTAGTTCAGGACTTCACCATTCCCTTCAACCTTTTCAACTCTTCTACTCTTGCCTTTCCCTTTTGCCACTCACTCTTGCTCGACACATGAGTATTTCTCAAGCTTTTTATTCTGGAGGAAACTTTGAAATAATTTTCAGGTCTCAGGTAATACCTACATATCACTTTATCTAATCTATAGCTTGTACTACATGAACATAAGCATGAAATTATAGATATTATAGCCCAATAAAAGTATCAGTGCTCTGTTAAGTAAGTAGAGAATGATATTTGTCTTTGTATCTGTTTATTTTGCCCTACATATGAGCCTCTTCTGGTGTGGTTCCCCCTACCCACAATGGAAATAACTAAATAATCAGGGACAGGGTAGAAGAAACTTCAGTTTTCTTTTCTTTATCTATTTCCTACTTCAAAAATAATCTTATCCAACTGAACTTAACTGTCTTACAAAATTTCCGCTGTATAATATGTTAGTGCAATACAGTATGTGCAAGAGTAGTTTTTTTGTGTGTGTGTTATCTATGGGCTCTTTGTCCACATTTCCCAGGTTTTTAAAAGTTATCAAATGAATTGTTAAAGAGAACTTTTTTTTAGTGGAATCATCCAAAATTTAAAAATTTTCATCTGTGAAAGTTTTGATCCCAGCCTTTCTCTTTGAAGAAAGCACTACATTGTGATGTCACAATCTCCTTTTCTTCTTAAAAAAAAAAAAAGTTTGGAAATGGTGTCACATGCCTATAATCCTAGCAGTAGGGAGGCTGAGGCAGGCAGATCAAGAGTTTGAGACTAGCCTGGGCCACATAGCAAGACTTTGTCAAAAAAACAAAATGAAAAAAATCACAAGTCAGGTGAAGCCTCTCATAGAGTCAAGCACTGATATGGTCCCACACTTATGCCAACACGGTTCCCTAAGACAGATCTTTTGTTTCCGAATATGCAGACAAGATACTAAATACATCTTGGTCTTTGCTGTTAAGGACAGCCCTTTGAAGCAGAAAAAGATTTCTTGAATTATATCATTAAACAAATAATTATTATTCTTACTCTTATTAGTAGTGCCAGGGATTGAACTCAAGGTCTTACAGATGCTAGGCAAGTGCTCTACTCCTGGACTGTATCCCCAACTCCTTATCATTTATTAATCTTAGAAATTTGATAGCATGAAATTTATTGGTGAAATCTCTTGGGTCACCATCCCAGATAGAAATATGCTGTTTTTCAATTAGTTACACAAAACCTCTTCAGCATCGTGTGATATGTCCTGAACACATCAACCTATCACACTGTTTTAGGAGTGAACATTTTAAGTGTCTCTTACTGCATCTCATTCTAGCATTTCGCTCACTATAAATTTACATGCTATTATTATTAGGTTCTTGCCACTGTGGCTTTTCATTTCCTTGACATCTTTCATTTTCTCTTTTATATATTTACACCCCCCACATCTGTCAGCTTGTCATGCTGCTTGTGTGTTACTGTGATGCTGAAAGCTATGCCACTGGTATTTCAAATACCAGCAGGCTCACCCATGGTAGACAGGTTTCAGCTGAGTTTCCAGACTAAGACAGACTAGGGTGAAGGACTTGGCAGCCCACTTCTGAAAAAATTAGCCATTGAAAACCCTATGAACAGCAGAGAAGCACTATCAAATATAGTGCCAGAAAATGAGCCCCCTTGGCTGGCATTCAAGAAATGCATTCAAGAAATGACTAGGGAAGAATTGCCTCCTCAAAGTAGTAGTAGTTGTTGTTAGGTGTTATTGAGTTAGGTCCAACTCATAACCACCCTCATAGGGGTTTCAATGGCTGATTGTTTTAGGATTGCTTCAGGAGTGGATTGCCACATCATCCTTCTCCCATTTTTGTAGCTCGAGGGCCTCCGAGAGCACAGAATGGTGAGCTACCAACTGAGCTAAGAGTCGACCTTAATGATAGGAATGGAGTAGAGCCCCTAGGGGCTGCTTTTGCTGATGTGACAGAACTCAAAATGAGAAGAAACATAATGGCTGCAACATTGGACTCAAAAAGATCATGTGCAGGGCACAGTGTTGGGCAGGGCTTAGTTCTGTTGTATATAGGGTCAGTATGAGTCAGATCTGACTCAATGGCACCCAACAGCAACATGTATTCACACAAGTTCAAAATGAAATTTTGACCTTAGCATCAAAAGGTCTTTTAAAACTTTGGAATATGCCCACAGAGATGGGAGACTTTGCCTCTACAGTGGAGATGGTGGTTACCTGAGAATCAAAGGGCTGGGAATGTCAGGAAGAGCCAAAGGGCTTGGTGCTTTGGCTTAGGATTCTCTAAGGGCCAACGATCTTACCTTTCAGAAGCTGATAGAGACTTGAAGCTCCGTCCACCTAACACCACCACCACCACCACCACCACCAACAACAACAACCATTTAGAGAGTGAGACTCTGAGCTATAATCCTTACCAACATATAGCCAACTACTTAAAGTGAGAATCTCCACAATGTTTAAAAAGGAAGACAAGGAGGAGGAGGAAGAGGAGGAGAAGGAAGTGGAGGAGGGGAGGAGGAATGGGAGTAAGAGGGGAAGGAGGAGGAGGAGAAGAAGAAAATAAAGTTTCTGAAGCTTTGTCTCAAAAACTGTGCTGTGTAATAGGAAGAGCACAGAGGATGTTCAGGGCAGTGAAGCTACTTTGTGGGATACTATAACAGTGGATGTGTGCCCCGAAACCCATTTTCAGAAACCCATACAATGTACAACACCAAGAATCAATCCTAGGTAAACTGTGGACACTGGGTGGTTATGATTTGTCCATATAGGGTTCATCAATCACAACAAATGAGGCTGGGCATGGTAGCTCATGCCTGTAGTCCCAGCACTTCGGAGGCTGAGTGGGAAGGTTGACATGAGTTCCAGGCCAGCCTGGGCTACACAGTGAGACCCTCTCTCAAACAAGAACAAAAACAAAAACAAATCAATTGTAACAAGTTGATCACTCTGGTGGGGGATGTTGATAACATGGGAGGCTATGCATGTAGAGGAACAGGAGGTATATATGAAATCTCTGTACTTCCTCTAAATTTTGCTGTGAACCTACATATTCTTAATCTGCACTATGATTGTGTAATTTACATTTTGCTTTGTGAAACTGGAAAAAAACATATCTGGGAGAGATGTGACTGGCATAAGCCTGGATATGCCTCCCTAAGAAGGTAAATAAAATTAGGCAGATAATCACTCTCTGACTTCACAGAGTGAAAGGGTCAGTGAGACACAGACCCTGTTGAAAAGGCTGACACTAGTCCAGAAGAGAAAAAGAAACAGTAAAGGCATTGCCCAAATGTAGATATTGTCCAACATGTAGAATGACTGGACAGTGGAGAAAGTCAAATATATCTACTTCTCCTGGAAATCACATTAATGTTTTGGTCTGGCTTAAGTCATCATCTATCAGGGCTAGCATTTATTCCACTTCCCTTTAGTCAGGAAGGGGAATGGGGCCATCTCCTCTTTCTCCCAGCCTGAGCTCTGGGACTTGTCTTTTCCATGAATGTTGCCTTTAATCTGATTCTATCCCCTTAGCATCTTCCAGAAGTGACTAGGGATTTTGGTTTACATATGGCATCTCTACAGTTACTTTTCTCATTACTATGACAAAATGCCTGGCCTGGAGCATTCCACCCTGGCATCTAATCCTGTCTGATCTCTGGAACTAAGCAGAGTTGGGCCTGGTTATTACTTGGATGGGAGACCATCTGGCATCACCAGGTGCTGGAGGCTTGGGAGAAGGACCTGGCAGCCCACTCTCAAAAAAACTATTAGCCATTGAAAACCCTGTGAATAGCAGAGAAGTACTGACAGTAGTGCTGGGCACAGCACAGTGTTGGGTGGTGTTTCATTCTGTTGTACATAAGGTCGCTATGAGTAGGACCCAACTCTATGGTACCTAACGAGAAGCAACTTAAAAGAAGGAAAGATTTATTTTGCTCATGGTTTCAGAGGCATCAGTCCATCAGAGTGGGGATGGCATGGTAGAATGAGCTGCTCAACTCATGGCAGCCAGAAAGTAGAGAAGAGCCAAAACAGGAAGAGCCAGGGCAAGATATAACCCCAAGGGCACACCCTCAGTGACTTACTTTCTCCAAACAGGCCCCACCTTCCACAGTTCTGCCACTTCCAGAAAGAGTACTTAAAATTTGAATCTATCATCAGTGGATTAAACCATTCATTAAATCTGAGACTTCATGACCTAATGGTCTCTGGAATGCCTTTATACACACACACACACACACACACACACACGCACACACGCACACACGCACACAAACACAGAGGTGTGCTTCACTAATCTTCTAGGTATTTCTCAATCCATTGAAGTTGACAATCAGGATTAACTATCACAAATCACCCCTTGTCAACTTGATGCCCAAACACATCTCCTTAAACCATAGCATTCCAACCCTGGCTCCCAAAAGGCTCATGTCCATCTCATAATGCAAAATGAATTCAGTTCATCTCCAGCAGTCTCCATAATCTAAACAGTTCCAACATTGTTCAAAGCCCAAGTTTAATGTTTCTTCTGAGTCTTGGCACCTATTAACTGTGACCCCCTGCAAAAATCAAAAGCAAATTGTTGTTGTTGTTGTTAGGTGCCGTTGAGTCGTGTCCAACTCATAGTGACCCTCATAGGATTTTCAATGGCAGATTGTTTCGGGATTGCCTTGGTTCTAACCTACGATGGAACAAAGGAAATATTCCTATTCCAAACAGGAGGAATGGAGGGTAGATTTACAGAACCCAGAATATCCACTGACCTACAGATAGCAGTTTATGAGTTAGAAAAGCAGACTATCTGAAATAGGTAATTACCCTGGAATTTGTAATTACCCCGAAGCTCCCCTATTTTATACGCTTTCTCAAATCTCCCTCTGTAAGCCTTGTAACTATAATGCTTAAGCAAAATGGTGTTTGTTGGCATTAGCCTCCATCCTCTTTGGTTTGCTACCTTTCCAAAGGAATCTTTTCTCCCCTTATTCTATCACCAGCAGTTAGGGGTGCTGCACTCCAGGGTTATCACCTGCTTTGAGAAGTTCACCTTCTCGGGACCTTTACTCAGGGAATGCCAGATCCTTGTCTCAGTCACTGAAAAGAATTCCAGGATAAGACAAATAGGTAGAGCAGAGTTTTGAGTTTATCAGATAAAGGACAAGAGATAGTACACACTTTCAGAATGGAGCATGGGCACATATATAGAGACACCTAAGAAAATCAGAACACATTCAAGTCACGAACGCAGGCTTCTCAAGAGAGAGAAGAGTGGGTGGGCACATGTTCCCTCTAGTTTTATTTTACCTGGAACATCCCCCTGTGATATCAGTACTGTGTGCTGTTCTCTGGGCACCTAATGTGATGTGAGCCTCAAGCTCCACCTAGAAAGTTCCCTACATGGATTAGGAAGGTGCCAATAAAATCAAAAGAAGAAGTTCCATTGTGTGGGTTTTTCCATTGGAGGAAATTCTCTTTAGTAAAATGAGATTATAAAGTGGCTGAGGAGGTATATTATATAGGTTTAAAGGTAAATTATATAGGTTTAAATGTATATTATATAGGTTTGTTGCTATTAGGTTGTTGTGAGATGCTGCCAAGTCCGGTCCAACCCATAGCAACCCTATGTGCAACAGAGGAAAACACTCCCTGACGTTGTGCCAGGCACGTGATCTTTTTTATGTTTAAGCTCATTGTTGTAGCCACTATGTCAACCCATCTAGCTGAGGGTCTTCCTTTTTTTTGTTGACCTGCCACTCTCCCAAACATGATGTCCTTCTCCAGAGATTGGTCCCTCATGACAACATGTCCAATATATGTAAGATGCAATCTAGCCATCTTTGCTTCCAAGAAGCATGCTGGTTGCACTTCTAGAACAGATCTGTTGGTTCTTTTGGCAGCCCTTGGTGTATTCAATATTCATCTCCAGCACCATAATTCAAAAGCACCAATTCTTCTTCTGTCTCCATTATTCAACTTCCAGCTTTCACAAGCATTGTATGGGTTTACAGATAAGAAAAGTTACAAGGGAGCTGCCTGGGCAGGTCCTGGCTGCATACATGGCCCATAATCCCATCAGCAAGGTTCTCAAAGAAGCACAGGATTACAAAGGGGAAAGCAAGATCAGACTAAGAGGTCACATATATTTTAACTCCAAGTATAGCTATGTTAACGTTTTTCATTTAAAGTACTTCTTGGAACAATGTCTCTATGTAGGCAGTTTTCATAGCAGTCTTCATAGTAGCTGTGTCAGAGTACTTGATTTTTGGCCAGTGAGATTTAAACCAGATGCTGGGGTGAAGACTTTTTCCTTTCCATGTCCCCCAAGTTTTCCCCATCTTTCTATCCTCCCTCAATTCCAATGACCTGTCCTTGAGTCATTGGCCTTTTTGAATGACAGTAAAAAACTTGAATTTATAACAAACTTTGTTTTATAGTTCTAGAAAGGCAATAATGAATGTTCCTCGGTAATGGAATGTAAAATGGTGCAACTGAGGCAGGATAGAAAGACAGGGAAATTTGGGGGACATGAAAAAGGAAAGAGCTTTCACCACAGGATTTGGTTTGAATCTCACCTGAGAGTCCAGGAACTCTGACACAATTACCAAGAAAACTGCTGCGAGGACTGCCTGCATAGAGATGCTATTTGACAGAGACATTTTAAGCAATGAAAATGTTAAAATAGCAATAAGTTATGCTTGGGGTCAATGCTTGGGGTCAAAATGTATGTAACCTTTAGGGTTTAAGCTTGCTTTCTCCCCTATAATTCTGTGCTTCTTTGAGACATATCCAGGCAACTCCCTCATGACCCTCTTCTTAAACCTATACAATGTCTCTCTAATCTCATTTTACTAAAGGGAAGTTCTCCAATAGAAAAACCTAAATAATGGAGCTTCTTTTGATCTTAGTCGCACCTCCTCAGCCCATGACAGGTGAAATTGTCTCCCAAAGACCACTCTGCACTCAAGAACTAGTATGAGAGATTTTAATAAGCAGAAGAACAGAGTGGTTGCCTCCAGAAATGAGAATAGGAGCAAGGTACAGCAAGATGGCTTCTCATATGGGGCTAGAGTGGAATTTTCCAGTTGAGACGGATGCTAGGGGAGTGGTTCTTGGTGGCACCATTTTTAAATCAGATTATGTCCAAAGGGGGTGAACCTGGGGCCAGATAGGATAATAGATTAAGTAAGGCAGGGTGATACCAAGAAGCCAAGTTAAGTATTCAAAATGACCTTCCTCAAGGCAGAAACTTAACTTATGAAATGATGGCTGACAACCAAGATGGCTGCACAGATGTTAACACAAAAACCCAATAACAGAAGCCTTTCTACATGGAGCTTGAGGCTCACATCACATTAGGCACCCAGAGCTGGGTGCCCAGTACTGACATCACTCGGAGTGTGCTCTAGGTTAAATAAAACTGGAGGGAACACATGCCCCAGCCTCTTTTGCTTTTTCTTCTTTGCTATCTTGGTGAATCTATGTCTTGAATGCCTACCACCCCATTTCTCTCTCTCTCTCTCTCTCTCTCTCTCTCTCTCTCTCTGTGCCCACATGTATTCTCAAATATGTAGTTAATAAACTATATAACTTTGTTTCTCTCTCTCTGGCTTGTCCTAAAATTCTGTTCTGTGATGAAACCAAGGACTCAGCTTAACCTGGGTGGTGGTTCCAACTAGGGGAACTCCTCAGGCTAGGCAGCCACTCTGAGCTGTGTCTCTCTGCTGCACCTCCAGTGACACAGCCACTTTGCAAAGCATTCTGACAATTCCTCAAACAAACAAACAAACAAACAAAAAACCCAAAACAAAAACAAACAAGCAAAAAACCCAAAACAAAAACAAGCAAATAAACAAAAAACCCAACCAGAGTCACCATATAATTCAGCAATTCTGGTCCTAGGCATATAACCCCCTAGGCTGAAAACATATGTCTATACAAAAACTTGAAAATGAATGTTCATAGCAGCGTTATTCAGAATAGCTGACACATGAGAACAACTCAAATGTCCATCAACTGATGAATGGACAAACAAAATGTGGTATGTCCATACAATAGAATATTGTTCCACCATAAAAAGAAATGAAGTACTGACAGATGCTACAACATGGATGAACGTTGAAAACATCATTCTAAGTGAAAAAAGTCAGATGCAAAAGGCTCCATATTCTACAATTCCATTTATATGAAAAAGTCCAGTATAGGCAAACACATAGAAATTGGAAGTAGATTTGTGGTTGCCAGAGGCTACAGAGAAGGGGCAATAGCAAGTGAGTGCTAATGGATCTGGGATTTCTTTCAGAGTGATGATAATGTTATGGGATTAGACAGTGGTAATGATTGCACAGGGCTGGGATTTAGCTCAGTGGGTAGAGTGCTGTGCTGCAGTCTCTGAGGCCCCGAGTTCAATTACCAGCACCCCAAAAATGGAATAAGGGCCTGGCAATCCACTCCCAAGGCAATCCCGAAGCACTCAGCCATTGAAAACCCTATGAGGGTCTCTATGAGTCGGATACCGACTCGACGGCACCTAACAACAACAACAACGATTGCACAACTTTGTGATTATACTAAAATTCTCTTATGCCTTATTTTTCTCATCTGTGAAATGGGAATGGTACAACTTTAAAAGGATGAATTTTATGGTATATAAGTCATGTCTCAACAAATTTTAAAAATTGATTCATAAAGTAGATTCTTCAATGTCATTTCTATTAAGCTTTCCCTTCCTTCCTTTCTCTTCCTTCCTTCCTTCTTTTCTCTTTGTTTGTTTGTTTGTTTCTTTCTTTCTCTTGTTTCTTTCTTCTTCTTCTATTCTCTTTCTTTGTTTTCTTTCTTCTTTATTTCAGTACTGGGGGGTTAAACACAAGGCTTTACATATGCTAGGCAAGTGCTCTACAACTGAGCTGTACCCCTAGTCTCCTTTCTATTTTGTATTTTGAGACAAGGTCTAGCTAAGTTGTGCAGGCTGCCTCTGGCCTTGACCTTGTGAGGATCCTGCCTCAGCCTCCCTAGTTTCTGGAATTGTAGGCATGTGTCACAACTCCTAGCTCTTAAAATATTTTAAATTGACAAGATGATATATATTTATGGTGTACAACATGATGTTTTGATAAATGTAAGCATTATAGAATGACTAAATCAAGCTAATTAACACAAGATCTCACAAATTCATCATTTTTTGTAGTGGGAAAACATAAAATCTACTCATCAATTTCCAGTGTATAGTATGTTGTTACTAACTATAGTCACTATGATCTTTTATGAAAGTTTTTAGTGGTGTCTCAATGATTTATATAATTTTACAATCTTATTTTTATTTGCTAATTTAAGACATAGGATTATAATCAAACATTTAAGCTATTGAGAAATTCTTTGGTGTGTGTGTGTGTGTGGCCCAGGCTGGCCTTGAACGCGAGATCCTCCTGCCTCTGCCTCCTGAGTGCTGGAATTACAGATTGTACTACTGTGCCTGGCTCATATATGCTTTTTATATATAATGAAACTGAATACTGTTCATTAAAATTCTGTAATAGAAGAATAATTTAAATATTTGCTTGTCATTTAAAAATTGAGAACTGCTCTGGAAGTAGTTTCTAAGTAACTGCTTGATTCAGTTTACCATTATGCTCACATTTGTGTGATTGTCATATCAATGACGATCTTTCTCACCGTGCATTTCCATGAGGGGGGGACACCTTGTCTATTGTGCTCTTGGTGGCATGTAGCAAGAATTCAATAAATAACTGTGAAGAAGTGAATGAAGTGATTAAAGAACCAGAATTTCAAAGCCATTTCTAAAGCCATTTTGTATCTCTTGGCCAATGATAAAAGCTATTAGCACAGATGTTGTTGTTAGGTGCCGTCGAGTCGGTATCCGACTCATAGTGACCCTCATAGGGTTTTCAATGGCTGACTGTTTTGGGATTGCCTTGGGAGTGGATTGCCAGGTCCTTCTCCCATTTTTGCAGTGCTGGGAATTGAACTCAGGACCTCAGAGACTGCAGTGCAGCGCTCTACCAACTGAGCTAAATCCCAGCCCATTAGCACAGAAGTGAGGTAAATAGTGAGGTTTATAGCCTTAAAGAGTGGACTGATGGTTCCAGGGCTGGGGGAGGGAGGAATGAGGACTTACTAATCAATAGGCATAGAGTTCCAATTAAGCTCAAGATGAATAGGCTCTAAAGATCAGGGGTACAGCAGGGTACCTGTAGTCAACAATTATGTTTTACACTGATAAAAATTGTAAAGTGGTTAGATCTTATGTTAGGTGTTCTTGCCTCAAAGAGGGGAAGTGGAAGGGGAAGAGGAGGCAGGGGAGGAAGAGGAAGAGGAGGCTGGAGAGAGGGGAGAGTTAAAATGAAGAAAACTAAAAGGTAAATCAGTATTCTGGAATTAACTTTTCTCCCGTTTGAATATTTGCATTTCTAACCTCTTCCAATATTTTTCAAAGATGACCAGCTGCTATTTGGGGTTCATTTTGGACTCCTTTCAGTGTCTTAAAATATTTTTTATCTGGGCTTCAGACTAGAATTAAATCCAATGGTTAGGCATTTTCTGACTATTGTTTCTACGTGATGGCCATAATTCCTATTCATCATGTTTATTTTCCTTTCTAAGTCTGAAGATAATTTTCTTTGCCCTTGAGGAAGTGGAATGTAGCAGCTAAGAATGCAAGCTGTGCAGTAAAGCTAGTACTTGAGTCCTATCTCTGATGCTTATTAGCTGTTAGCTGTGTGACCTTAAGTTCTCTTATGCCTTATTTTTCTCACCTATGAAATGGGACATCTTTGCTTTTCAATACTCTAAAGAGATCTTTTGCCACAGCTTTTCCTAGAGCAATGCGTCTTTGGATTTCTTGACTGCTGCTTCCACGGGTGTTGATTATAGAGCCAAGCAAAGTAAAATCTTGGACAACCTCAATCTTTTCTCCATTTAATGTGAAGTTGCGTGCTGACCCAGTGGTAAGGATTTTTG
>VMDO01010835.1:0-69661 GCA_007922755.1 Pedetes capensis
GCCTCTCCAAGGACCAACCAGGCACAACTCTGCTTAGCTTCTAAGATCTGATAAGATCAGAGGCCAGGGAACTCAACAGAGAAAGTAGAAAAAAGAAGGGAAAACACTTCAGGAAGAGAATAATTGTTCAATTTTAGTTTATTTGATTTTATACTCAAAATTGTAAATATAAGGTCATAATGCTCACTAATAAAAGCTATTTTTTCTATCATTAAAATTTACTAGAAGCTATAATAGCTGGATGCTGTGGCCCGTGACTGTAATCCCAATGACTTGGGAAACTGAGGCAGGAGGATCCCAAGTTTGAGGCCAGAGGCAGTCTGTGCAACACAAGGAAACCCTGTCTTGAAATAAAAAATAATAAAGGGTCTAGTGGCTCAGTGATGGAGCACTTACCTAGCATGCATGAGCCCCAAGGGTTCAACCCTCTCGTATCACTAAAAGAGTTACTAGAAGCCATAACCAGTACAGAAGAGAAAACACAGATGGTATTTAAAGAATAGAGAGGTTGTCTAATATTGTATATCTCTTCTGAAATCTCTGCTCTTAAGTTCCACCGGGCTGTGGACAAGACCATTTTTACAAAAACAAAGGGCAGCTTCTTCTGGTTTTCTTTCTTCCTTTTTTTTTTTTTTTTTAAGACAGAATCTCACTCTGTAGCCAAGGCTGGCATGGAAGGCATGGAACTTGCTATGTAGCCCAAGCTGGCCTCCAACTCAAGGTAATCCTTGTGTCTCAGCTTCCCAAGTGCAGGGATTACAGGTGTGTGTCACCTTGCGCAGCTTGACTTCTTTTAAAGGGCAGAATAAGAAGAGGCAGAAGATAGCTAAACATCAGTCAAATTCTCTGCTGTACTGGGAAAGAATATGTGGTCAGCACTGGAACAAAGATAGCATTTTTTGGCATCATTTAGAAATCGCTGCATGCACAACTGACAAAAGTATCCCTTCCAAGGTTGATTTATCTAACGTCACTACAGGGGATAGAATATATAATTGTAAATACTTCCAAAATGAGGCTTAGAGACTCTTTCCGACTGATGTAGATAGAGATAGGAATACTGGCCTCACACAGTCTCATCGTAGTGTATTCTATTATTCTCTGACTTCAAGTCAGAATACACAGGACACAGACAATAGCCTCACCTGTAGTTATCTTGCAGGAAATATAAAACACAGTACTAAACCCCTTTTTGAAGGCATTGTCAATATATATCATTTAATAGTGGTAACACACAGCAATGAATGCAAGTAGAATTTCATTATGGCAAGTAAGGATATGTGCTTTTCAGATATTATTTGATTTAGGACTCAAACAACATTGAAGTTGTTTTCCATACCCCAATAATACTATACAAAGAGAGATAAAAGGTAAATAAGTAAATACTATACTCTAAAAATCTATCTTTCAAATTCCATTCTCCTCTCCAGAGGTAGTCACAAATTCATAATCAAAACATTTACTATACATTAATATTAACACACATATACATATGTGTATTAAAAGCTGGTAAGAATGATGTCAATATAAATGGACTAGAAATCGCATGTAATTGTTCTAACAAGATAAAAACAAAGACCACTACAGGAAAAGTTTCTATCTTAAACAGAACTGGAACCCAAGGACATACAGAAAAATACTACTAAGTAAAAGATAGAGAAGACTTAGATGGGAAACTTAGATGGGAAGGGTGGGGGGGGGAGCATAGGGGAGGGTAAGGGGTAACCTATATGAATAATAATGGGAGAAGGGCCTGGTAATCCACTCCCATGGCAATCCCGAAATACTCAGCCATTGAAAACCCTATGAGGGTTGCTATGAGTCGGATACCAACTCCAGGGCACCTAACAACAACAATATGAATAATGTTTATCAAAATGCATATATGGAAATGTCACAATGAAAAGCATGTCAAAATGAATCACATTAAGATGTACATTAAAAATTTCTAATAATAAAAAAAAGGTGGTAAGTACTAAGCATTAAGGGGAAAAATAGAGTAGGAAAGGGCAGAGGAAGTATTAGAGATGGTGTGGATGGTACAGTAGTATTTATAAACCCATTTTTTTAAAGGACCTTATGTTTTAAAGTAGTTTTGGGTTCACAGCAAAACTGAGAGAAGGGTAGACAGATTTCCCATAAATCCCTTCCTCCATACATGCAAAGCATCTTCCATTATCAGCATTCCCCAGCAAAGTGGTACATTTGTTATAAGAACCACATAGACACATTATCAACACTCAGAATGTACATTATGGGTCACTCTTGGCTTTGTACATTCTGTGGGTTTGGACAAATTTATAAAGACATGTATCTGCTAAAACAGTATCAAAAAGAGTAGTTTCACCTTTGTAAAATTCCTCTGTGCTCTATTTTATTCATCCTTCTCTTTCTTCCTACAATTCCTAAAGACTACTGATTTTTATTGTCCCCATAACTTTCCCTTTTCCAGAATGTCACAGTTAGAAAAATAGAGCATGAAGCTTTTTGAGACTGGCTTTCTAAACTTAGTAATACACATTTAAATTTCTTCCATGTTTCTTCATGGATCTATACCTCATTTCTTTTCTGCACTGAATAATATTCTACCATCTGGATATACCATGGTTTATTTATCCATTCACCACTGAACAATGTCTCGGTTACTTATGAATTTTGGTAATTAAGAATATAGCTGCTATGTGCAGGATTTTGTGTGGACATAAGATTTTAACTCTCTGAGTAAACATCAAGAACCTGCATTTTAATAATACTGTTGGAAGAGAGGGGTCTTCTGTTGTATGGAATTTATTAGTTTTAATTTGTCAAATTTGTTAAGATACAACCAGAAGAGACATAGACTTTGAGATAGGTATCTAATGTAATTTAATGTAGTTTTTTTCCCTGATGGCCTTTTTTTTTTTTTTCCCCCGCTACTGGGGGTTGAACCTAGGGCCTCACGCTTGCATGCTTTGTAAATGCTCTACCACTGAGCTATACTGTTAGTCCATTTTTTTACTATTTGAGACAGGGTCTCACTAAATTACATAGACTGCCTTTAGTCTCAAACTTGTGATCCTCTTGCCTCTGCCTCCTGAGTCGCTGAGATTACAGGCGTGCGTCACCATACCTGGCTCGATGGCCAATTGTTTTAACATTGCTTTTGAATATATAGTCTCATCACAATGATCCAAATACTACCTTTATCATTACTTTAATTCCCACACTGTGTAGTCTGATTTCTGGATTCCCTATTCTGTTTCATTGATCTATTTGTTTATTTGTCTTTCAGATATTTTCACATCAGAATTAAGACAGAGCTTATACAAAGGGAAATTTGGAAACCAAATGCACCAGAGGTATACAGTATTAGTTGGGCAGATTATCCATCTATAACAATATTTTTCACTATGTCCTTCAGTAATATGCCTGTTTATTACAGGTTCCCTATCTACTCTTTCTATTATAATGCTGTTTTCCCATATGAAACACAAATGTTCTTAAAACAAGGCCTTTCACAAAGTTCTTTGTAGCTCTTAATTTTAGCAGCTATGTCTCATAACACATGTGCTTTTGACAAAACTGAGAGAAGTAGAATAAATGCAATTCATACACTTAAATGTAAGTAAGTGATATACTAGATCTAAAAGTATAATAAGAAACATAGTTTCTTGTGTTTAAAGACATATAACCTTATCAACAAAGAGTGTGTTGTGCTCAGATCTGCCTGACAGTGTGGCTGAGCAAAGAATTCTAGGGCCCTGCTACTAGATTTCAGACTAAGCATACATGACTGATTAATGTCTCTCCTGAAATCATACGAAAATGACAAAGTAATATAAAAGAAAATAAATCCATAAAATTGAAAAGGAAAAGCAGAGAGTAGAAAAATAGAAAAGGGAGAACTGACAAGATTTATAGAAATTTCTAGAAAAGCAGAAATTGAGTGGAAGTAGATATGCTGTTAGATAAAACAGAGTGGAGAAAGCTCAACTCAATGAGGCCACAAGCAGTCTAGGAAACCTAGTGAGACCCTCAGAATAAAAAAGGGGTCAGGAATTCAGCTCAGTGGTACAGCACTTGCCTAGTATGTGGGGTTTAACCCCTTGGTATTGAGGAAAAGCAAAAACAAAACCAAATAAAAATACAATTTCACTCAGAACATGCATACAGGGAGATGACTGGCTCTTATTTAGAGGAATCTCAAAGAGTATCTAGTCAGATATGAGTAGTCATAGGTTCTTTACTGAGACTGTAAGAAACAAAGTATACTGGTTTATTAGCTGTCCCTATTCTATAAACCTTTGCATGCCGTCCTTACCCCTACTAGATTCTCAACTCTCCCTTTTACCCCAAGGCAAAAAAGACATGGAACATCTCCCTTAAGTTGTGGAATAAACTGCTTTGACAGAGAAGGAATTGGTATTCATCCCAACCCTAATAGCTGAGAAGCAGGTAGGCTTAATGGCCAGTTCCCACTCACATGAATAGAACACAAAAATCAGGTGGGAAAACACACATGCACACATAATATCAGAGGAAAACAAGTAACAGCTATTAAAAAGGATCCATCAAGGTATTTGCTCTAAATATAAAAATGTTAATCTCATTAGACATGTGAAGAAATATACTCTGAATCAGAAAAATCAAAATAAACCCATCGTGTGAATTAAGGTCAGAAACAAACTCATCAAAATCTTAGCCTCAGAGATGTTTATTTTCAACAACAGTTTTTTCTTTTGAGATATTCTATAAGAGTGAAGATAAGGAACATCATAATCACAATACATAATAATCCTGAACCATAAGAAAGTAATCTAGCATAAGTTTCCATGGTATCTTTGGCTAAATTTTTTGCTACTATATTGATTAGTGTAAAAACACACACACATACAAAACAAAATCCTAGAAACCTCTGTGACAAAGGGGAACACCTTTGCACTTAGGTGTTTTTGATTATTTTTGAAATTATCCCGATTTATTTGAGAATCTAGTGAACAGAGGCATTGAAAGAAATCTCTTTTGACTTACTCAGACATTCAAATTTAAATAAGAACATTTAAATGTATAGTATTCTCAAGATAAAATTACAAAGTAACAAGTCAGGACAGGAGAGACAGGACAGGGCTCACAGCCAGCCAGCCACTCACCCTGGGAAACTGTACTGAACAGTGCGGGATCAATGGCCGGAACAGTCTGCGGAGTGGGCTGGACAGTATTACTCGTTACACCTGCAAATCAGAGAATCAAAAAGGAGCATAAAGTGCTGCACCTCTTGGATTATGTATTAGCAATGAACTTAAAGGACTGAGGGGCATTTCATTACTTCATTTATTTTCTTGAAATCTTATTGGAGTCTAATTTCTATTTATTTGACATCAGAGGCTGGAATACAAAAGATGCAGGAAAACACATTAGAAGTATTTACATTCAGGTACTGGTTATACATTTCCTAATTATGTCCTTTATCATGACTAATGCTTCAATTTGCTTCTCAATTAAAGCCAATCACGTATATGAAAATGTAACAGACTCCCTACTTATCTTAAATTTCTTAGTCAATTAAATAATTTGGGGACCTAATTATTAATTTAAATGGTGAGATGAGTCCCATTTCTTCATTCTTCATATAATTACCAACTAAATATTCCAAGCATTCCAGTTAATATGTTTTTAAGATGATATTCTTATAGATGCCAAAAGCAGTTTTGACTTCCTATTAGAATTTGTCAAAGCTGTCAGTCAATGAATATTAGTACTGAAATTAATGGTAAATAATATACCAGAGATGAAGATTGATACTTACCTAGAAAACTAAACAGTAACAGAAATTAACCAAAACTGTTGACATTTTCCAAATGATTCAATTATCATGAAAAGAAAATGAAGAAGAAAAGCTAATTGCTCTCTTAAAACAAGGTTTATTTGCTCTAAGGGAATAGGTTAAACTGAAGTAGGCTAAACTGGAATGAGTAATTTGTAGTAAAAGGTGAAAGACAAGATAAGGAAGCAGGAATAGAGGAAAGGCTAAGATGAAGAGGGAAGTTCTAGGGACACAAATACCTATCCCATGAGATGGTTACACAAGCTTGAGTATGGTTTCTAATGTTCAGTTTTTTAGGTAGGAAGTCTGACTTGGAAGGATCATCTCATCTCTAACTCAAAAGAAATATTTTACCTTGTCTAGTTTTACTTGAGTCACTGGTATCGTTTTTGGCCTTAAAAGTCATGAGAATCTTTTTATCTACAAGTTGAACTTAAAAAAAAATTTAAAATACAAAGGGATATAGATGAGAAGTACAAATTTTAAATAGTGCTATATATATATATGTATATATATATATATATGATAAAGCCTGCCTCTGACTCCTACTCTGAGACACTTTAGGGCAAGTACCAATTTCAAGGATATTCCTCCAAAGACACACTGTGTGTGTCTGGCATGCTTGTCTGTCTGTCCTTCCTTCCTATCTCAATACTGTTCTTTGCTAAGAAACTTGTGTTCCCACCTAAATCAAAACCTTGTAAACAAACCCCCTTGTCTATTAAGAAGATATATGGTGTGTTTTGCAAATGGTAACACATTCTGCATACGACACTGCTCTGTACATTTTTCACTTAATATGGCTTAGCAATAATTCCAAATTAATAAATGTAATTCAGACTGTTCAATGCATGGTCCATAATTTATAATGCAATCCATTAGTGAAAATATTTATATTATTTTCAATCTTCGCTATTATAGATAGTGCTATAGTGAGTATTCATATTTACTATGTATGTATGAATATACTTTCAGAAAAATTTATTGAAGACCATTGCAAAGTCAGGAGACAAATTTTATACTGATCAATTCAGTGACTATTTTTTGCCTGATTTTGATGAGTGCCAATCAAATATATTAATATGAACATCTGACATAATTTTCTCCACAAAGCTTCCACATAAATATCTAACATTAATGAAAGTCAGAATGTAAGATCTGAGAATAATCTTCAAAGACTACTAACTCAAGTCTAGTGCGTTGAAACAACTGTTATCTAAAATAGCTGTGGATGATTTTATATCTTCTTCATATAGAGTCTTAAAATCCTCCAACCAAGTACTTTATAGACAAGGTATGTTTTGGACAGGACCCTGGTTTAACTTTCTAAGTGCTTATTTGTACAACTCCATATATAAACAGGCAATATTAACAAGAATAAAACAGAGTTTATGGGTAGAAACTTTTTAGGTGTATAGTAAAACTCCATTTGAGCAATATTAAAAAGAAAAGAGGTCTACATCTTAGTAAGTACTGTGGTCACAGTCATTAAACCAAGACTTGAACTGACAACACAGGCTGCTCTGCATGTCTCAGGTGGCACAGTCAGATGTTCCTTGTTTGTCCAGAAGAACCAGAAGCCAGGGCTATCCTCTGGACAGCCAACATGAACATGTTGTCATCGGGCCTAGAACTGGCTCAACACAAGCTCATAAATAACTGCTAAGTCAATAAAAATGGGTTTTTGTTTATGCTGTTTCTTATTTATTGGATTTCCCAAAGCTAGTTATTTTTCCTCTTGTCTTGATTTGGATAGGCCTCAATCTGCAAAAGGATTGCAGCCCCCTAGATTACAATGTTGGAGTGATTTGACCCCAAAAACACCCTTGAAGGAGAGCAGAGTGGGGTTGGATATTTAACAAAAAAGCCATGTTAACATTTAAGTAGATGCTTATATAGCACATTAGATGGGATTAATACATATTAAAAATAAAATAGTACAAAATTCCCAGTTAAGTATTAAGTTGCTCTACTGACTAAATGATGTGGGATTTCTGAAAAGGGAAGCATGGGTATTGGTTAAAAAGCTAGAGAAGACTATCCAAAATATTTAGTTAAAAAGAATGTTAAGAGACAGCAGGATTTAGAGAGGCAGAAAAAAAGGAAGAAAGATACGCTGTCCTTTGAGGGGCGGTACAAGCAAAAGAAAGAGAGAGGATTTACTCACCCTTGAGTAAACCTCAGTGTAAACAGGGGAAATAGCACCCAGAGAAATGCATAGGCTAGAATGTCAACAAGAAGAGAGCAGCGCCTCACAGATGAACTCAAATGCAGTAGTTCTCATACCACCACCACACATGGGCTCAGGATTTCTATAGATGAGGTGTGCTGCGTTCACAATGAAAAGGCTAGCAGTGCCTAGCACAGTGGCATATGCCTATAATCCCAGCACTGGTGGGAGAAGGCTAAGGCATGAAATTCTCTAGGTTGATGCCAGCCTGCTCTACATAGTGAGATCTAGTCTTAAACAACAACAAACAAACGAAGCTAGCATTAATTATAACATAATTCTCTTTCATCAAATTAGATTTTCTAAGACCTTCTTTTATAATACTTGTTGTTAGGTGCCACTGACTCATAGCGACCCTAAGTATGACAGACAAAACACTATTGTCGTGCTTCTCTGCTATTCATAGGGTTTTCCACGGCTTATTGTTTTTTGGGAGTGGGCTGCTGGGTCCTTCTCCCAAGTCTACAGTGTTGGTGTTCCCAGGTGGACTCCCATCCAAGTACTAACCAGGTCCAACCCTGCTTAGCTTCCGAGATCTGATCTGATGAGATCGGACGCCACAGTGCTAAGGCTGTAGACTTATAATACTTACAGATTATAAAAAGCATGTTTCCAGAGGAAAAAAAGTACATCATAGTTGCCTATATGCGATAATCTGTGTAGTGTTAGAGCAAAAGAGGCAAACATTGTCTGTTTAAATAATCAACATCCCTGCCCTCCTTGCATCTCTTTTGCTTTTTTGTGGAAGAACTAAAAACTGTAAATTAGTAATACTATTCTTTTCAGCTATCTTAAGGATTTCCCTTTGATAAAAGTGTTTCCTGTACCTTTATATGAGAGAAAGTAAATCATTCTTAAAGTGAGTAAGAGAGGAAACATCTGCTATATTTATAAGCTAAGAATGTTATTGTGTGTTTTATTAGACAACTATGGACTGGTTCTTAAAATGTTTCAAATATAACAGAAAAAAAAGCTGGGGGCTAAGAGGAGATTCCAATATCTCAAACCAATATTAAAGAGAAATATGTAATCAGAAAAGTAGACTTTAATTTGAGAGGATTTTATTTCCTTAGAGGAAGGGACAGAGAAGGGAGGTAGCAAAAACATGAAGTAAGAGACTTGGACTCAAATTTTGCTTCTGTCACTAGTTTTTGCTTTTTTAGGATAACTGCTTAATTTCTTTAGACTTTGCAAATAAGAGAGAGCAAATATCTAATACAGCTGCTAAAAAATTAGGAAACAGCTATGATAATTATTTAAATACTAAGCCTACAAGAATATATAAAAATAATAAGATCACACCTTGTAAAAGTTCTAAGTTTGTTTTTTTTTGTTTAGTTTTATTCTCTTCTCTGAGAAAGAAGGGTGTGGTTTGCACAAAACAAAACCTTATGTCTAAAGTTAACTGCATCAAAATGAACTTTTTATGCTGAAAATTTCCTAATGCAATACTACCTCCTAATATCTATTTTATGCCATGAATAGTCTAACCAGGAAATATTCTCCATGGGCTTGAACATATGAAACTACCAATATTCTATCATTTTTGTATACAAAAACAGCAATTTAATATGGATGAACTTAATATAGTCCTCCTACAAAAAGTGTTTTTTCTTTCACATATACAGAGTAAATCTAAATATAAACTCTGTGTATTTGTGATTTTGGGCTGGGGTTTGGCTCAGATGGTAGAATGCTACCCTGAGCAGAGGCCCTGGGTCCCATTCCCAGCACTGCAAAACAGGAGTAGGACATGGCAATCCACCCTCGGAGATATTCTGAAACAATCAGCCACGGAAATCCCTATGAGTGTCACTATGAGTTGAACCTGCCTCGAAAGCACCTAATAACAACAACATACGTGATTTTACCACAGGTCTGCCCTAATATATATTATGTAAGCAATACCTTTTGGGTAATGTTTCGATAAGGTTTTAACACTCTACCCCCAGATGTGACACTTTTCTTGACTGACCAAATAATTTTAAATGTTCATTAATTTGTCTCTTGGCATGGAAACAGGAAGGAAGAGGAAAAAAGAAGAAAAGGAAGCTAATTTGCTGAACACTGATTTTTGTGTTAAGGCTTAGTACTTGTCAATTTTTATACTTTTTTCCCAGTAATAATTAACCAGGAGAATCAAGTATGATTAATTTCATTTTAGAAAGAAGAAAAACCTAGGTTGAGGGAAGGTGAATATCAATTGAGTTTGTGGTTTAACAGAAAACAGTAAGTACTACTTGACTCCAAAATACATTCTATTGATTCCTGTAGGAGAATGCCGGTCCCTGGGACTCTTGATCAGTGTTTACACTTTTGAGTATATTCATCTAAGGGCAATACACTGGACTAGCTGGTTTTGCTTAATTCTTGTATACTAGAAATACTGAATGTTTCTAAAAGATAATGAAGTATTTAAAACAGTGTTCCCTGAAAATTTTACTTACAAAACAAATTCAAATTGGTTTGCCCATTTATTTCATCACGTAGACCACAAGTACTAAAAAGTCAAGGTAAAATATACTAAATGATGACACAAAGGAGAACAGTGTTACAATGATCAATTTCATCAAAAATCTTAAGGAAAAGTAATGAGCGATTTCTGTAAGTAATATATTGTTCAAAGTTTTAAGACAAGAAGAAAAAACTAATCATAATTGTTGCTACAATGGTGAAAATAGAAAACTTTTAAATGTTATCCAACCCATGCAAAACAACCTAAATGGCTGGGTAAAATGAGGTCAACAGTTGAAAATCTATCAAATAATCAGTGTAACATAATGGAAATAGCAGGAATTAGGGCTCAAAGGGTGACTCTCATTCCATTAAACATTTAAAAATGTTAATATAGTTTAGTACTATAAGTCACTCTTAAACTATGATAAAAGTAAAATTTTAAGAATAATTCTTAGAAAAAAATAAAAACAAATTAAATGTTAGTGTTGTTGTTAGGTGCTGTTCAGTCGGTGTCCGACTCATAGCAGCTCTATGTATGACAAACAAAACAGAATTGTTAGTGCTTCTGTGCTATTCATAGGGTTTTCAATGGCTGACGGGTGTTTGGGAGTGCGTTGCTGGGTTCTTCTCCCAAGCCTACAGTACCTGGTATTTCCAGGTGGTCTCCCATCCAAGTACTAACTAACCAGGACCGACCTGACTTAGCTTCTGAGATCTGATGGGATTAGATGCCACAGTGGTATGGTTGCAGGCCAAATTAAATGTAAGATTTAAATAATGGTTGTAAGTGGCTATCAGCAACACAAGAAAACAGAGGAGAACCTGAAACTCTGTGAAAGTATCTTCATCAACTGACAGAGACTTACTACTGGAGATTAGTGTTGTCAGATCTTTTTTCTAGGAAAACATATACATGTTGTTGTTAGGTACCGTGGAGTCAGTATTCGACTCATAGCAACCCTGCGTACAACAGGCGAAACATTGTTGTCAGTGCTTCTCTGCTGTTCATAGGGTTTTCAATAGCAGACTGATTTTTGGGAGTGGGTTGCTGGGTCTGTCTCCTAAGCCTACAGCACCTGGTGTTCCCAGGCAGCCTCCCATCCAAGTACTAAACAGGCCCGACCCTGCTTAGCTTCCAAGATCTGACAGGATTGGATTCCACAGGGCTATGGCTGCAGGCTGACATTCACATATAGTACTGAATTATTCAAAGATAGCAGGTATCTTTTTTTTTGCCCTTTTAAAAAGTCACACATTTGTAATGTTAAAAAACATAACCTAAGCCCTGTCTTTTCACCTACCTGTAACTTCCCTGTCATTGAGAGTCTGTGTCCCAAAGCCTGTTCCCCATCATCAATAGCACCCACATGGAAGGAAGAGACAGGGCCCTAACCCTGTTCTCACAGAGGGATCTTGACTGTCACATCCTATAGTAAACCCCACCCACCTCAGTGTTATTCTCAAACAACAGTGGTTGGGGGGGAAGAAGGAAAGGAAAGGAAAAGAACAGCAATACACACAAAAAGTATAGAAACTACTCTCATTAATAAAATATAAAGTTAACAGTAATCAATACATAAATACTTATCAGTGCTCAAAAAACTAGACTACAAAAAATTTTAAATCTTCAATGAGAAGAATTTTTGGGGGTATAAGTGGAATTTAAGGATCATACTTCATACAGGCTGGGATTTAGCTCAGTTGGTAGAGTACTGCTGTGTAGTCTGAGGTCCCAGGTTCGATTGCCAGCACCACAAAAATGTGAGAAGGTCATGGCAATCTACTCCCAAGGCAATCCCGAAACAATCAGCCATTGAAAACCCTATGCTAAGAGTCGGAGATGACTCAAGGGCACCTAACAACAACAACAACATCATACTTTATAACCATCATTATGAGGCACTAATATAAGAAGTGCAGTTCTTTTTTATGAAAGGAGAATTCAAAAATTAAGTTTTAACTTCTTACCTGTGCTGTGAGGCACTTCTGCTGGTGTGTTAGCTGGAGCGTGGGCACCCGGAGGAATCTGTATTCCAGCATAGCTGCCTGATGGCATGTGGCTTGGGTCATAAGTTGAAGAAGATGATGGCTGAGGTGGCTGAGTGGGCAGAGAGGCTGCTCCAGCATCTTCGTTTTCTTCAACATCTATTACATAATATATAATATTTACACAGAGTTAAGGTAGGTATTTTGAAATACAAATGCTGAGTATTCTTTTTCTGTTATACTCATGACAAAGGAGCTTATAAATATAATTCTATTTAATGCAGTTTTCATGTAGGCTCTCTCTCTCTTGAAATAATTCTCTTGAAATAATTGTTAACAATATTTTATCTTCTTAAAAAATTTAATAGTGCCCGACAATGATTACCATTTATATTTGGGTTAATACTTGCCAATTCTACAACTTCTTTGCAAAAAATATACTTTTCTTTTAAATCAACTTTCTTTAAATCAAAAACCAAGAACATTTTTGTTCAAATATGTCACATATATGGTATCCAATATGAACTCTGTTTTCTGATGGCTGCCCTTTAATCAGTATTTACTGAGTAGTAGCTATTACATGATTTTCTGTATATGTTGATCAAAGTATTAATAAAAACAAAGGAATGAAACTTCACATTTGTTATCTATGTAGAAAGGTGATGAGACATTTTGTTTTGTTAAGTTTTGAAACGGAGACTTTGACAATGTAGTACATCATTGTTGTTAGGTGCTGTCAAGTCCGGTCCTACTCATAGCGGCTCTATGTACAACGGATGGAACACTCCCCAGCACTGTGCCATGCCTGGCACTATTGTCAGTGCTTCTCTGCTATTCACAGGGTTTTCAATGGCAGATTGTTTTGGGAGTGGGCTTCCAGGTCCTTCTCTCTAGCCTGCAGCACCTGATATGGCCAGGTGGTCTTCTATCCAGGGACTAACCAGGCCCTGCTTAGCTTCCAAGATTGGCGGGACTGGACGACAAGATGCTATGGCTGCAGATGTGGCAGCCCACTCTCGAAACACTGAAAACCCTATGAGGGTCGCTATGAGCTGGACGTGACTTGATGGCACCTAACAGCAAGCACATCATTAGCTGACTTTTAAAACAACTTTGAGAAAATTAAATTTTGACAGTATGCTTAAGGTGACACCCATCTTTGGGACTCACATATTTAAAAATTAAGAAAAACAAACAAGAGCTACGGATTTTTGAACCAGAATAGATTTTTCTTGCTATCAAATTTTTAATATTTTGTTGTTCTTGGTAACATGTTGTAACTTCTCTACATCCTATTATCTTCCTCTTCAAAGTCTTGACTCTTGATCTAAAACAGTTAACTTGCCTGAACTCAACTTTATACCTCCTTCTTTCATCTTTAAGCTGTTGCATTCTTCAGAGATGCCTGGAGTGTTCCCTGAATGTGTGTGTATAATTCAAGGACAGTACGTCCTTACTTGGAGTTTATACACAAGTTTCAAGACTCATTCAACTCTTTCTTTTGTACATATTATTGAGCACCCTTAAATGAGACACTACATAAAAGCATCTTACATAGTGAGATTTCCTTTCCCAGCCATTGCTCATACTTTGTAGTACCGTTAAGTAGTGAGCACCTTTTTCCTCCCCAGAATGTGTCAGTGTTAGAGTTCTAATACAGAGAGGGAAATGATTTTAATGTATAGAAAGTATAAGTATACAAAGTTACTTATTAAAATGCCAATCTCAGAGTAGTAGGTAAATTTGATTTGATTTTAATTCAAGTTGTCTATAACTAAAATATGTTTATAATCAGACAAAATAGTTATTTGGGAATAATTATGCTTTCTATGCCTATCATGTGATTGTACTTCTTCCCCCTGCCCCGACTTTTGGTGTTTTTGAGACAGGGTCTGGCTATGTAGCTCTGGCTGGCTTTGAATATGCGATCCTCCTGCTTCAACCTCCAGTGCTGAGATTACAAGTGAGCATCACTGTGCCTCAGCAACATCACCATACTTTGGAAGCACATAGCTTTTCAGATTCACAGGTTCATAACTAGAGAAGAATTCTGCCTTAAGATGGATCCTACCTCAAGTATCATCCACTTAATCTGACTTAAATAATATTAAGATGAGAATTGGGTTTTTAGATTTTAGAGTTAATACTGGAATAAATTAAGACTATTAGAGCTGTCAAGATGGAATGAATGTATTTTGCATGTGATGTTGTGGTTGTTAGGTGCCATCTAGTTGGGTCCGACTCATAGTGACCTCATGTACAACAGAATGAAACATTCCCTGACACTGTGCCATACCTGGCACTATGTCAGTGCATTTCTGCTATTTACAGGGTTTTCAATGGCTGATTGTTTCTGGGAGTGGGTTGCCAGGTCCTTTTCCCAAGCCTATGGCACCTGGTATTCCCAAGCAGTCATCCAACTAGATACTAACCAGGCCTGACCCTGCTTAGCTTGAGATGGAGAGCAACATGACTTTGAGGGGTCAGGTACAGAATGCTGTGGACTGTCCTGTGTAAACCTAAAATCCATATCATGAAGCCTCATAAATTCAATATGACTCTATGTGGAGACAGTCTTTAGAAGGTAATGAAAGACAATGAGGTCTTAAGGTTAGGTCTGTAATCTGTGGTTTATTGTCTTGTAAGAAGACTGTAGGATGGCTCTCTTTTCATCAAGTGCAGACACAATGACAAGACAGCTGTCAGAAAGCCAAGAAAAGAGGTTTCAGCAGAAACCAAACCCTGCTTGGCCTTAGTCTTAGATTTTCTTGTGTCCAGAACTGTGAGAACATAAATTTCTCTTGTTTAAATCATCCGGTCTATAGCATTTTTTAGGGCATCCCAAACACACTAAAATAATAAAAGACAGGGGTGGGAAATAAGATGGGTAAGATAGGGTAGTGCCAGTGGGGGGTCTTGTTGACAGGCTAGGAATCTTGAATTTTTTCTTGTGGACCCCTGCAAGCAGTAAGCACTAGGGCTGTTAAAACACATCTTTGATTATTCAGTACTAAGAGAAGTAAGTACGCAGAGCATTCCAAATATTAAACAGTGAGAAATAATGTTGTGGCAATATACTTAAAAAATCCAATTCTGCCATTATGATGAATAATCCAAAACTTAATCATGTTTTAGAATGGTTTAAATATTTAATAACATCTGAATGTTGTATTTTTCCTGGTTTAGTACTAGTGAAAGGAATACAGGACTTAGAGTAAGAAAGTCAAGACTTAAGTCCTGGTTCTCCTCCTTTGTCATTCTACAATTTTGGGCAGGCCAAAACCCATGAGGAACCTCAACTTCCTCTGTAAAATAAGAATAACATAAAAATGCTGATAGAGATTTTTGAGGGTATGATACATGTGAAAATGATTTGCAAGCTTTAAGGTACTATGTGAATGTGAGGCACTTACTATATAAAACTACTATGTTGTTGGTGTTGTTAGGTGCCGTCGAGTCAATATTCAACTCATAGCAACCCTACGTACAGCAGGTGAAACACTATTGTCAGTGATTCTCTGCTATTCATAGGGTTTTCAATGGCGGATTGGTTTTTGGGAGTGGATTGCTGGGTCCTTCTCCCAAGCCTACAGCATCTGGTGTTCCCAGGTGGTCTCCCATCCAAGTACCAACCAGGCCCGACCCTGCTTAGTTTCTATGATCTGATGAGACCAGATGCCACAGTGCTATGGCTGTAGGCTCAAACTACTATGTTGTTGTTGTTAGGTGCCATCGAGTCGGTACCTGACTCATAGTGACCCTGCGTACAATAGGTGAAACACTACTGTCAGTGCTTCTCTGCTGTTAACAGTGTTTTCAATGGTGGACTAATTTCTGGGAGTGGGTTGCCACGTTTGTCTTCCAAGCCTACAGCATCTGGTGTTCCCAGGTGGTCTCCCATCCAAGTACTAACCAGGCCTGACCCTGGTTAGCTTCCGAGATCGGATGCCACAGGGCTATGGCTGCAGGCATAAAGCCTGCATTTAATAAGCATTTAATAAGAAAATGACTAAAAATTAGGTAAAGACAGATCACAAAGTATTCTTCATAACTATATAGGAACAAACTAACTTGAAATGCTGTGTTAAAGTGTGTATCTCTAAGAGATAAGTTGCAGAATAATTTACACATAATATTTATATGCAAAAGTATAGTGTTTCTTTTTCACTGAGGGGCATTGAAACTTCTTAACAGTTCTTTTAATGAGTAAATGAAATAAAGGTTTTTCTGTATTGCCTTATTTTTTTGGTGAGGTATCTTTTCTGGGATTTTCATTAACTAGTAATTTATATACAATAGTAAGATTCATGATTTTTAGGAATATAGTGTTGAAAACTTATACAGTGTGTAACTACTACTACTGTCACAAAATGGGATATTCCCATCATTCCTTAAACTTTTCCCATGCTTACTCCCCTCATCCTCAACCACTCAATAATCTAATTTCTGTCCATATGTTGCTGTTGTTAGGTGCCATACCTCAGAGACTGCAGAGCATCACTCTACCAACTGAGCTAAATCCCAGCTCTGTCCATACAGCATCACCTATTTCAGAATGTTGCATAAACTCAATCATACAATAGGTAGCCTTTGGTGTTTGGCTTTTGGGATCAGTCCATATTGCTGCATATATCAGAAATTCATTCACGGTAAGTGCTGAGTAGTATTTACAGGCAAGTATATTCCGTGATTTGTTGATTCACTGATGGTATCTGAATTATTTCTAAATTTTGTTAATTATAAATAAAGCTCCTATAAACATTCACTTGTAGGTCTTTGGGTGAAGATATATTTGCATTTCTCTTGGGTAAAGAACTATAAGTGGGAGCGGAAGGTCTTATGCTAAGTGTATGTTTAATTTTATATAAAACTACCAAACTCTTTCCCATTTGTTCTTCTATAGGCAGTATATAAGAGACACAGGTGCTCAGCATCCTTGTCAGCACTTAATACTATTAGCTTGTTCAATTTTAGCACTAGATTCTAGTAGAACATAGGGCATTTTGTATTTCTATTTTTCTCTACTGATTAATGTTTTTTTTTTTTTTTTTGCAGTACTAGGGGTCGAACCCAGGGCTTGCGCCTGCATGCTCTGCAAGTGCTGGGCCATTGAGCTGCACCCCTAGCCCATTTTTTTACTTTTTTGAGACAGGGTCTCGTTAAGTTACGCAGACTGCGTCTCGTCTTGAACTTGCGATCCTCCTGCTTCCGCCTCCTGAGCCGCTGGGATTGTAGGCGTGCGCCACTGCGCCCGGCGCTTCTACTGATTAATGATTTCAGCATCTTTTCATGTGCTTATGTGCCACCTGCTCATTCTTAAATGATACACGGAAATACTCAACGTGACTGTTGCATTTTGTCAGTGGATATATACAACCTTGTACAGTATGCATTATCACTATGCACAACTGCAACTCAGAATATGCAGAATTCACAAAAACAGGCTAAAAGAAGTAAAATATAGTGCACATTAATTTACTGGGCAAAGACTGAAGAACACTGTCAAAGAGCCGCCTTTAGTACCAAGGCCAGCTGGTTTCACAAAGATTCCTAGAAAGCATTTGAAAAGCAGATGATCCCAAGGCAGTTTAAGCTGTTCCAAAGCATAGACAAAGGCCAGAAAACTTCAAATTTTATTTATGAAAAAAGCATAACATATTGATACCCAAAAGGAAAACTGTAGACCAAGTTTAGATGTGAATGTCAGTGTAAAAATCCTTAATGATACAGTACTAATGAACTGAATCCATCAGTATAATAAAAAATAAAACATCATGACCAAGTTGGGTTTATTAAACAATGTAAAACTGGTTCAATATTAGGCAATCTTTTAATAGAATTCACTGTAATTACAGACCTAATGAGACTAACAAAATGAATTAGATCGGAGTTGTCTAATGCTACCCCGTGGCTTGCTGCCTGTTTTGTAAATACACTTTTTTTTTTGTTGTTTTATTTTTCTCTTTTTCTTTTTGCAGTACTAAGGGGCTGAACCCAGGGCCTCATGCATACTAGGCAAGTACTTTACTACTGAGCTGTACCCCTTGCCTCTTTTTAAAATTTATTTTGAGATAGGGTTTCGCTAGGCTGCACAGGCTGCCTCTGCCTCGAACTTGTGATGATCGTTTCTCAGCCTTTCCAGTTGCTGGTATTATAGGCATGTGCCACAGGATCTGGTGAGTATTTCTATAATACTCTATAAAGTCTGAACTGTGTAAGGTATTACTTACCTCCCCCTACCCCAAACCCCACAGAATTCAAATTGATATTCAAGATAGAATACAGTGTTCTTTTTGGTTTGGAAACATTTTCTAAATTATAAATGGATTATCTTTTCTATATTGAAATCTGATGAGACACAGAAGATAGCCAAGCCACTTAGTGACATGAACAAATATTATAGCTGTCTGGCCTTAATCGCTCACTGTCCCTAAGTTTATGATTTTATACTTAATTTTCATGGATGAAAACAGAATTGCAATGCTCCTTTGGAAAGCTCTGAATTCTACTGAAAGACTATTATTCTCCTGATTCACTTTTAACTTGAGAAAATAAATACATACCATTATCTTCTTCAATTCCAACAGGGCCTGCTTGGGGAGTCTCCCCATTCTTTAAACAATTATGTATATACGTTGCCTTCCACCTTGCATACTTTCTGTGCTTCACATTCTGAAAGAGAGCATTTTTATATCAGTATTAGACCCTGGGAAAGAAGCGGAAAAGACAAGCATCTGAGACGACCTCCACCATGCTGCTGTCAGGGGCCGCCGAGTCAATGTCCAACTCACAGTGAGCCTATGAACAACAGGTGGAACACTGCTGTTAGGGCTTCTGTGTATTCATAGGGTTTTCAATGGCTGATGGATTTTTGGGAGTGGGTTGCCGGGTTCTTCTCTCAAGCCTGTCGCACCTGGTGTTCCCAGGTAGTCTCTCATCCAAGTACTAACCAGGCCCAACCTGGCTTAGCTTCTGAGATCTGACGGGATCAGACGCCATAGTGGTAGGGCTGCAGACCTACTTATATCGAACTTTTGAGGTAAAACCCACTTTGGCATGGTACACTGCTGAGTGAGAGTCCGGCCATCTCCCTACCCTACTGCTGATTCTACCAACTGTCTAGAGCTTGACAGACTTCCTGAAAAGCTATCTTTATCATAACACACTCAATTTTCCTGTATGGTGTCACATTTCAGAAAAGATGTGTAAAGAAAATATGCATGTGTTTTTCCAACAAAATGTGAAAACTGTTGGGCAAAGGAAAGAAATGGGCTAAATGGAATTTTAAGATTATAAAAGATAGTAACAACAGATTGAACTATTTTCACTAAAGATCTCTACAAGTCTATGAAAACAAAAGAAATAAGATGATATGGTGGTTAAAAATAACACTAGAATGACAACCGGGCAAACTTAAATTTTAACTTGTCATATGCTACTTAATAGGGGCTGGGATTTAGCTTAGTTGGTACAACGCTGCTCTGGGCTAAGGCCCTGGTTTCAATCGCCAGCATCCCCAAAATGGAAGAAGGACCTTGCATCCCACTTCCAAAACAAACAAGAAACAAGCATCCATTGAAAACCCTATTAATACCAGAGAAACACTGATGTAAGTGCCAGGCATATGGCACTGTGCTTCATTCTGTTGTACACAAGGTCACTATGAGTTGGACCCAACTACATGGCACCTAACAACAAGTTACTTACCAGCTCTGAATCTTATTACCTCAAAATAAAAAAGGGGAAATAGAATCTCATTCTGTTGCTGTAAGGGAAACTCAACATATCACTGAAGAACTTGCTAGTTGCCTCTCGTTCCCTATGTTCCATACACTGATACCCATTTTCTCCTAGACCTAACCGTTTTTTTGTTTCACTTTAACAACAATAGGTTTTTAGAAAGAAGTTCCACATTTAAAATCTTCATTTCTTCACCATTCAGTTCACTTGCGGGGTGGGGAGTAGTTCTTTTACTTCTTTCCTGTTTGTTCTTGTTGTTAGGTGCCATCAAGTTGGTATCCGACTCATAGCGACCCTCATAGGGTTTTCATGGCTGACTGTTTTGGGATTGCCTTAGGAGTGGATTGCCAGGCCCTTCTCCCATTTTTGCGGTGCAGGGAATTGAACTCGAGACCTCAGAGACTGCAGTGCAGCGCTCTACCAACTGAGCTAAATCCCAGCCCCCTTTCCTGTTTAGGCCATGTTTTTATGTCACACAAAAGGTCAGAGAATCTGAATGTGCCTGTGCCTTTTAATGGCAGGGTGCCCACACGTGTCAGCATGTATCTCACTAAAGTGGACCTACTCTTGTTAATGTCACTAACAACTTGCTCCAGAGTAGAAAGTACAACAGACACTTTTCAGTATCACTTTACCAAACCTCTCAGCAGCATATTCAACCCTGGACCACTCCAATCTTTGTGAAACATTCTCTACCCTTGGTTTTATGACACTGGAGTATAATACTGTAGTATGTAACAGACTATTCAGGTTAGGAAGCTCAATTAAGTCTATTAAAAGGTTACATAGAACAATTTCCAATTTCCAGTGTTTGACTGTTTGGACCAACAGAATAGCATTATCATATGGTTCACCCTTTTCTTCTTTCCCTTTCATTCTGTGAGAGCAAAGAACGTGCCAGAGCACTAAGGTTTCCAGATTTTAATTTTTCAAAATTCTAATCGATGGAGATTGAAGGCCAAGAAATGCTACATTATCAAACTTAAAAATCTCTAGGTTTGTGTATTTGCAAAGTGACATTATTATTATTATTATTATTATTATTATTATTACTACTACTACTACTACTACTACTACTACTACTACTACTACTACTACGATACTAGGGGATTAAACTCAGGGCTTCCTGCACGCTAGGCAAATGTTCTACTACTGAGTTGCAGTCATAGTCCCTTTTTTATTTTATACTTTTCAGACAGGGTCTCATTAAGTTGTGCAGGCTGCCTCTGGCCTCAAACTCTATCTTCCTGCCTCAGCCTTCCAAGTCAATGGGACTATAGGCATGTATCCTGGTGTCCAGCGTTAATATATTAAAATTTTCACCATTACCCTCCTATACTCCAGCAATCAAACCTAATGAAAGTAATTATTTATAATAAATTCTTAGTGATTTAAAATTTTTTTCCTTTTGGAGAAAACCTGAGATATGTATAGCTAATCTCAAAGTTTTTGTGGCTTAATAAATATTAGCTATTAATTAAGGTTTCAAATTAGCAATATGGGAAACACAAAATGAGCCAATGTATTGTTTCTATCCTTAGGGAGCTAATTATTTGGCTATGGATACAGAATTAAAATACAAAAGATTATTATTATAAAATATAGTTAAGTAGAAAATATTAAATTTGTTTCTTGTGATAAGTATACAGAATAGTTCAGAAAAAAACAGGATAAAGGATAACTAGTAGAGGAATCAGTATTTTAGTTTGGCCTTCCAGGATAAACAGGATGTGAAAAGGTGGAAAGAAGTGGCAAGATTACTCTGTGAAGAAGGATAACTATGAGAATAGTCAGCAAATCAGAAATAAAGTACATATTTGAAGAATGAAAATAAATCAAATTGCCTTGCATAGAAGACATATCAGGGGCTAGTTGGATAAGATAAATCCACAATGAGATTAAAGTCTTAGACTAACATATTTATGGTGCTCTACAGTTGTCTCCTCAAAGTAGCAGCTGTTGTTATTAAGTGCTGTCAAGTTGTTTCTGACCCATAGAGACCCTCAGAGGGTTTTCAATGGCTGATGCCTTTGGAGTGGATTGCACATCCTTCTCCCATTTTTGCAGTGCTGGGAATCGAACCTGGGACCGTCAAGATTGCAGAGGGGTCCTCTATCAACTATAAATCCCAGCCCCACCCTCAAAGTAGAGTCTATCTTAAACATGGGAATAGATAAAAGCCCCTGGGACCTCCTTTTGCTGATGTGGCATGACTCAAAATGAGAAGAAACATAGTGACTGCAACACTGGCTCAAACATAAAAAGATTGTGTGCACCGCACAGTGGTGGGCTATGTTTCATTCTGTTGTACATAGGGGCACTATGAGTTGGATACGACTTGATGGCACCCAGCAACATTAACAGGTAATAAAAGATTTCTACACATTTTCTTCTTATTTGGTTCTCACAATAATCTGGAAATGTAGGCAGGTCATATTTCACTTCTATTAAGGCTCTGAGACACTGAACTAGCTAAATATAAATATACTTTAGTCAAGGCCCTCGACATTTTTGACACTGCTTCAGTCTTATTTCCTCCCAGCTTCCTTCAATACAGATGAGACTTTGCCTTATTTGTAGTATTTTCAAATGCTATTCTTCCTTACCTATCATGTTTTCCTTTTTGTTTGAGGATTGAATGCAGAGCCTTGTGTGTTAGGCAAGCATTCTATTACTAAGCTACCCTGTCAGTCTCATGTTTTCTCTTATGGCCAAAAGTCTCCTATTCCTCAAGGTTCAACTCAAATATTTATTCCCAGTGAGGCTCCTTAGTTTCCAGGAAGTTAACGTTATTCATCATTTACCTGAGGCAGGCACTACGCTAACTGCTGAGGCTGACACTGTTAATGAGTCAGGCACAGGCATTAGAGTTCAGTATGAAAGTCAGGCAATAACTGCCATCCCTAAATGTGATCCCTCTTATCTAAAGTCCCTGTGCTAGTCAGCTTTCTATCACTATAACAAAATACCTGAGGTCATCAACTTATCAACAGAAAAGTTTATTCTGGCTCACAGTTTTGGAGGCCCCGTCCATAATGAGATGACACCACTGCTTTGGGCCAGTGGTAAGGCAGCACATCATGGTGAGAGTGAGTAGTGCAGCAAAACCACTCACCTCATGGCTAGGAAGCAAAAGAGAGAGCAAGGGGCCAAGATTCCACAATCTAGGAGGCATGTTTCCAATGATCTAAGGACCTCCCACAATACCCCATCTCCTAAAGGATCTATTACCTCCCAACTGTGCCATCTTGGGATCCAAGCATTTAATAAATGACCTTTGTGGGGCACTTAGCCAAACCACAGCAGTGTGACCTTAGTTCTTCATCTTCTCTTATAGAGATGAAGAAAATCATTACAAAATAACATGACTTACTGAAGGTAATGCTATTTTAGCCAGCCACTCTATTCAGAACTGACTTGGTCAGCTGCAACCATCACACTGCAATTTGCAGGCAGGTGGAAATATATGAAATGAAGGAAAGGGGATTTAAAAAGATGGGCTACGTAATGTACATTAAAGCAGGATATACTTTGGTATATATAATCATTTTGAAAGTAAATGAATAAGTTACCTAAGAAACTTTAAACTGCCTGCTTTGGAGATCTTTAAAAATAAAATAAATTTTCTCTAACCTGAAATAATTTAATCCTATCTAAAGCTTTAGTAGGAAAGTTGTAGTGATTTTAGAAGATTTTCTCAGTCCTAATTTCATAGTATGAACAAGTTTAAACCACCTTGGGTTCTTTTATTAGCATGCGAAGTTAAAAAAAATAGTTTAAGCTGAAAAGGGTTCATTTCAGTAAATACAATATCCCCAAAGCAGATAAAACAAACAAGTCTGATTTTCATTCCATTGTTTCCAAGACATCCTCACTTCAGCACCTTGGTGTGAATACTATTGAGTAGAAATTTCTGAGCATTATAATTTCAATTAATGTATGTTTTAAGGCTGTTCTCTTTAAAATAAAGAATGCTAGGCTTGGCTAGACTGAGTGTGGTAGCATATGCCTATAATCCCAGTAACTCAGGAGACTGAGGCAGGAGGACCACAAGTTCGAGGCCAGGGGCAGCCTGTGTAACGCAGCAAGAACTTGTCTGAAAAATAAAAAAGTAAAAAATGGTCTTGGCATGTACTTAGTGGTAGAGCACTTGCAAAGTATGTGTGAGGCCCTGGGTTCAATTCCCAAGTGTAGCTAAAAAGCAAATATAAATATATAAATTAATTAAAGAATGCTAGATCTTACATAATATTTTCAGAGGAAAATTTCAAGATGTCAGTATTTTTGAAATCTATTATCTTCTTTTGGCTGATTAGATGCCCTTTCTGGCAAACAGGAATTGTAAAAAGAACTTTTACTTTTGTCCCTGGCCTCTAAGTTCCTGTTTTGTAATTGGATTGATGAAAATCACTGACAACTGCCAATTTCAGTTACTACAGTCAGCACCATTATACAAATTTTTCTATCTAATTTTAAATTCACTTGCACTTGCTACCCCTAAGAATGTCTGCAGTCATTACCACCCTGGCGTCCCATGCTGTCTCATCTTGGAAGCTAATCAAGGATGGGCCTGGTTAGTACGTGGATGAGAGACCACCTGGGATTACTGGGTGATTATAGGCTTGGGAGCCTGCAGCCATAGCACTGTGGTATCTGATCCTATCAGATCTCGGAAGCTAATCAGGTCAGGCCTGGTTAGTACTTGGATGGGGGACCACCGGGGAACACCAGATACTGTAGGCTTGGGAGAAGGACTCGGCAATCCACTCCCAAAAATCAATCTACCATTGAAAACCCTATGAATAGCACAGAAGCACTAACAATACTGTTTCCCATGTTGTATGTAGGGTTTCTGTGAGTTGACTCTTTTAAAGAAAGTTGACTATTTTAAAGAAAACAGCCTTAAAACATACATTAATTGAAATAATGCTCAGAAGTTTCTACTCAATAGTTTTCATGCCCAGGTGCTGAAGTGAGAATGTCTTGGAAACTATGGAATGAAAATCAGACTTGTTTGTTTTATCTGCTTTGGGGATATTTTTAAAAGTGTTTACTGAAATGAACCCTGACTCAATGGTACCTAACAACAAAACAGGCTTGGGAAAAAGACCGAGCAGCCCACTCCCCAAATAATCAGCCATTAAATATGCTATGAATAGCAGAGAAGCACTAACATACTGCTGGGCTGGCACAGGGTTGGGCAGTGTTTCATTCTGTTGTACATAGGATCGAGTTGAGTAAAACTCAATTCAAAGGCACTTAACTACTACCACCACTATGAATAACTGACAAGAACACACAGAGCCTGGATAAAGTGTTCTCAAACTTAGTGCATGTATGAGTGACATAAGGATATAATTTTTAAAAAAGGAATTTCTGGCTCAAACTATGGAAAATACAATATAAATCATTCTATAGTAGAATACCAAAGAACCATATTTAAGGAGAAAGTTTTATATGAGCTGCCTCCAATTCTTCGTTGATTTTCTCTTGAACTTAGCCTTGCCAAGTTTTCATCTTCACTACTCACTGTGAGTGTTTTGCCAAGGTTACAGATTATTTCTGTATTGGTAAATCCAACACTTAAATGTCATCTTCCTTGATCCTGCCAGCACCAACTGTAGACCACTTTTGCTTTGATCACCATTTTCACTTGGTTTCCTATTTATCAAGGTGTCTGGGTTTTCCTTTCACCTTGCTGGTGCTCCTTCATTCCTTTATACTTTTTTTATTTCTTTTTTGTTTTTTTTGAGACAAAAATCTCACTATGTAGCCCAAGCTGCCCTTGAACTTGTGATTCTCCTGCTTTAGCCTAGCAAGTGCAGGGATTACAGGCGTGTGCTACTACCTCTGGTTTGCAATTCTATTCTTAAGAGTTGCTGAAGACCAAATCATCGACGTAATTTTTGAGTCCTCTATTTCTCTCACACTCTAGCAATGACTCTCTCTTTTTTTTCTTGTAGAACTTTTATCATGGATTATTTTTCATCTATTATTCCAGAGCCAACACAGAAGTTTCTGAATCATAAATCCATATTGTACTTCCATGAAAATTTGGCCTCTTCCTATATTTGCTTGTTGAGCTGCTTTCTAAACAAATTTCTTTATCCATAACCTCAGTATTTCATTTTTCTTATTGAGTATCTGTGCTCTCTACCATGCTTCCTTATCTCTTTCAGTTTTATTCTTTTAAATATATCTCCACATTTTTTTTTTTTCTGGAAGGAAAGATGTTAACTTAAAATATTTATACAAATTCTCTCTTCCAAAGAACATGAACCATTTTGTATTCATTATCTCATTATCTCTTCCATGGGTTGAATTTGGAAAAGAAACAGTATTGGAAAGTAGAGACTTAAAGAGTTTAAGTAATTTTCTCACCTCATAGGGACATAATAAGATGATTACCAAGGAAATTTATGCCTTAGTTCATGCTAGTTACAAAATATACCATTGGTACAGGAATTCAAGCATTAACACACCAAAATTGTCAGTGTTAAACAAACAGCAGTAACATAGAAGGATGTGACAGTGATTTTGTTATTTAACTAAATCTGATAAATGTTGAATATCCACTATTTCAAAAAATTACAATAAGGACTGTAGCATCTTGCAAGACATGAAACCTGTAACCTCTGTTGTCTAGGAGCTCACAATTTATTCATCTTCTCTCTTGTTTTAAGACTTTGCTGGAAATACTTTCAGGCTACCAACAATTAAGACCAGAAGGAAAAAAATCCTATACAAAGGTCGGATCATAATAAAAGAAAAAAAATTTTATAAAAGAAAAAAATATTAAAATAAGTATTAAAGAAATGACAAGAGTAGGAGTAAGATGAGATATTCTCCATAAATTATTAGCTGAAGAATTTGATATTTCTGACTTTTTGTTAGCTGATGTTTACAAGGAATTATTTCTTTCAGATAGTTCATATTCAACAACTCATCACATAAAACTTCTTTATAAGGAAGTTCACTGAGAAATATACCAACTGATTAATCTTACAGAAGGCAAACACAGAGTTGTCTCTTCTATAAAATTATGAAATAATCTGGTCTTAATTGTTGGTAGCAATGACTCCCTTAATTTCTATTAGCTCTGTATTAAAAATATATCCAGAATCCACCACTTGTCATCCTGACCTCTACTGCAAATTCTGCACAGAGCAAGGATTATCTCTTATCTTGATTATTTAACAATATGTTAATGGGTCTCCTGTTTTCCACTCTGTCCATTACAGTGAAAGAAACAATGCTTTCCTAATACAAGTGAAATCTTATCAATTACGTTTAAACTCCCCTTCCTAACCCTCATCTCCTATCAAGTTTCCTCTTTTTACTCTGGATTCAGCCACATTGTTGTTGCTATTTCTTGAACATGAATGGGTAGCATATACCTTCTCAAAAACGTTACATTTTCTCTTGCCTCTTCCTAGAATATCTGTATGATTTATTCCCTTACTTCTCTTCAAGGCTTTGCTAAAATATTGCCTGATTCTGAGTGAGGCCTCCTTTAATTAACTTACTTAAAAATTGGCCTTATTCCTACCTTGAAGTTCTCTATGACACTTATCATTTGACAGTGTATATTTTAATTATTAACTTGTTTCTTGTCTGTTTCCACCATAAGAATGTGATTCTCATAAGGGCAGGCATTTTTATCCCCTGCTGTATTGCTAGTGCCTGGAATACTGCTTGGAATACAGAGGAACTTAACAAACATTTGATGAATAAGTGGATAGATTTTGGAATTCATACTTTTATCAGTACTTCAAATGACTCTGAGGCTGGGTGTCCAGAAACTATACTATAAAATGACTGAACTAAAGTGAAATTTTTTTGGCTAATGAATAAATATGTATATCAAAATTGAGTCGAGTCGAGTCCAACTCATAGCGACCCTATGTACAGCAGATCGAAACACTTGTCGATTCTACTCAACGGCACCTAACAACAACATCAAAATTGAGTACACAGTTTGACTTAGGCTTGCAAGGAAGTCTGTACATAGGGCTGAAGATATCTGTGGAAGCTACCAATTTATATGCAAAAGTACAATATATGTAGGCATGTGAGGGAATCTATAGCTTCATAACATTTTCAAAGCATATAGTGAGATAAAAAGGACTAATAGTCTCTAACTTGGGGACAAGATCACAAATAATGCATTTATACATTTAGTCCCTAAATTCTTCCAAGTATATTATGCAAAAAACAAGTGGTCTATATAACTCCAGAAACAACGAAATGTAATATGAGAAATATTTGACAAACTAGTACTAAGCAAATTTATTATCATAATATCATATTCTGAAGCATTTATAGTCACTCATTATATATCTATACTTCCTGATAATTTATTCAACATTTTTATAGTTGTTTATTTTTAAAAGCAAGCAGAATTTCATTTTTTTTAAAAGGTGAATAAAATTGTACCCCAAAAATCATACCTAAAATTTAATACAAATACTTAAGTCTAATTAGTGTATTATCATAATATTGGAATATACATTCCAATTTGCTAACAGATTTCCAAACAAGTTATGGACTTACAGAAAAGTTTTAAAAATAGTAGGAGATATTCCCCATACCTTGTAATCATATTCCTCAACTGTTGACATTTTTATCATCTATTTAAGTACATAAAATATGTAAATATAAATATATACATAAAATTTTTCTGTACTATTGAAGAGCAAGTTAAAAACACTGTGTGCCTTACTATTTCACTGTACATTTCTAAGATCAAGGGCAATGCTATATACAATGGTTATAAAAACCAGGAAGTTTAACATTCATACATTACTGTCCAGTCCACAGTCATAACTTCTGTCAACTATTCCAATAATGTCTTCTGTAATTATTTCTCCCCAGGGCAGAGATGTAATCTAAGGAGCATGCATTAATTAGGGGTCAAGCTCATTTAGACTTCAATCTGAAATAGCATTTGTCAGTATTTCTTGACCCTGACATTTAAAAAAGAGCTCACTAATCTAGTTGTCCCCCACACGTCTGTCAGTTTGCCGCACTGTGGGGGCTTGTGTGTTGCAATGAGGCTGAGAGCTCTGCCACTGTAACCTCGGACATGAGCAAGGTTACCCATGGTGGACAGGTTTTCACCTGCGCTTCCAGACTAAGACTAGGGAGTAGGACCTCGCAAGCCACTCCCCAAACAACTAGCCATTGAAAACCCTATGGATAGCAAAGAAACACTGTCAGATATAGTGCTGGAAAATGAGGCCCCCAGGTTGGAAGGCACTCAAAAGACTGCCTTCTCCAAGTAGAGTCTACTGTGATGATGGAAATGGATTACAGCCCCAGGGTGCTCAACTTGCTGATGTGGCACCACTCAAAATGAGGAGAAACAACTGTTGTTGTTGTTGTTGTTAGGTGCTGTCAAGTCGGTATCCAACTCATAGCGACCCTCATAGGGTTATCAATGGCTGACTGTTTCGGGATGGGCTTGGGAGTGGATTGCCAGGTCCTTCTCCCACTTTTGTGGTGCTGGGAATTGAACTCGGGACCTCAGAGACTGCAGCGCAGCGCTCTACCAACTGAGCTAAATCCCAGCCCTGAAGCAACTGTAAACATCCATTAATAATTGGAACATGGAATGTACATAGTATGAATCTAGGAAAATTAGAAATAGTTAAAAGAGAAATGGAGCGCATAAACATTGACATTCTAGGCATCAGTGAGCTAAAATGGACCGGCATAGGCCATTTTGAGTCAGACAATCATATGGTCTACTATGCTGGGAATGATAAACTAATTTATGGCTGCATAAATTTGAATAATAGTCATATTAACTGGCCTTCCTTGTAGGCGTATGGATATTATTCTATCACTGACAACATTGTATTTCATGACAGATCTTGAAATGTCTTTTTTGATGATGAATGCAATCCCATTTCTCTTTAGTTTACCACTCCCAGTGTAGTAGAACATATGATTGTCTGACTCAAAATGGCCTATGCTGGTCCATTTTAGCTCACTGATACCTAGAATGTCAATGTTTATGCACTCCATTTCTCTTTTACAATTTCTAATTTTCCTAGATCCATACTGTGTACATTCCATGTTCCAATTATTAATGGATGTTTACTCATTTTGAGTTGAGCCACATCAGCAAATGGAGGTCCTTGGGGCTTTACTCCATTTCTGTTATCACGGCAGACTCTACTTGGAGGAGGCAACTCTTCCCCAGTAGTCTTTTGAGTGCCTTCCAACCTGGGGGCCTCATTTTCTGGCACTATATCTGACAGTGTTTCGCTGCTATTCATAGGGTTTTCAATGGCTAGTTGTTTGGGGAGTGGCTCGCCGGGTCCTACTCCCTAGTCTGTTTTAGTCTGGAAGCTCAGCTGAAAACCTGTCCACCACGGATAACCTTGCTCATGTCCGAGGTTACAGTGGCAGAGCTCATCGCAACACACAAGCCCCCACAAACTGACAGACATGTGGGGGAGAATCAAGAATATACAGTATAATATATAAACACATATATAGTACATATACACATACATGTATTAACTTATATTCAAAAGCATGAATGATTCCTCTAAATCCAATCCAATACCACAATATAATCTAGTCTTCTCTCATTCTAACTTCTCCAAAAGTAAAAAAAAAAATAAATAAATAAATAAATAAATTGCCACTCTATTTTCAATGTATTTTGCTTAATTCAAGAGTACAGAGTATGCAGGTTAAGAACTGCCAATACTTACTTCAAGATAAACCAAATCTATACATAGTTCAACATTTAACATTTTTGCAGCACAATTGATATATATGTTGAGATGCATAAATCTTGTGTATAATTTGATGTTCTGACAAATAGGTATGTGTTCTTAAGTCAATTTCTATTAATATATAACACTTTTAGTAGTTCCTTTACAGCCCTTTCCAGATTAATTTTCCGTGTCACACACAAAAAAACCCTTAAAACCATTTTCTACTTTTTACTGGAATAAGTTTGCCTGTTGTAGTACTTTATATACAGGAAATCATACAGAGTATATTCTTTGACTCTTCTTTTTCTCAGCATATCTGCATAATCCATCCATGTTGTAGGCTAAACCAGTAGTCAGTTCCTTTTTATATCTGAGTAACACGACCATTTGTTTATCAATTCTCCTGATGGTAGACATCTGGGTTATTTCAGTCTATAAGCTATTATGAATAAATTTCCTATGAAGGCTCCTGAACAACCCCTTTTAATGGACCTATGTTTTCATTTCTCTTGGATAAATACCAGAAAAAGAATTGCTGGGTAAAAAGGGCACGAGTATGTTTAACTTTGTAAAAATCTGCCACATCTTTTCCCAAAGCAGTTATAACATCTAACATCTTGACCAAGTAATGTACAAAAGTTCTTATTTTCTACACTCTAGATGACAGTTGAAGGCTAGTCTATTTATTTGAATTAATTTTGATTTTTAAAACTACTTACTCTATCAATGACTGAGCAGGGTGTTAAAATCTCCAACAATAAATGAATTTTTTATGATTTTGTTCTATCTCTGTCAATTTGTTTCATATAATTAGAACCTTTTGTTGTTAGGTTTATAGACATTTGTAACTGTAAGGTCTTCTTAATGAATTGACCTGTTAAAATTATGAAATGTCTCATTCCACTTTCAGAACGCCATTTTAACGTTTACCTAATGTTAATATAGTTACTTGGGGTTTTGTTTACTTAGTACTTGAATGTCTTTTTGTACATTTTCACTTTTACAATATCTTTCTTTGTATTTAAAGAGTGTCTCATAAATAGTATACAGTTAAGGCTTGCTATTACATCTAGTCTAAATATTTCTATTATATTGGAGTGTTAGTTCATTTACACTTATAGTATTTACAGAGGCAGCGGACTTTAGGCCAAAGTTGGCTATCTGTCTCATCTGTTATTTTTCCCTTTCTTCCATTCTCTGCTTTTTTTCTGTTTAGGTTTACCAAATATATATATTATAAAGTATATATTTATAACAATTTTTACTTAGATGGTCATATATCTTTTAAAGAAACGGTGCAAACATACACTGCATTTTACATTTCAGTCGCATCATATGCTTATGAAAACTGGACAATGAATAAGGGAGACAGGAGAAGAACTGATGCTTTTGAATTATGGTGCTGGAGACAAATATTGACTATACCATGGACTGGCAAATGAACCAAAAGACCCACCCTAGAAGTGCAACCAGATGCTCCTTGGAAGCAAGGATGGTTAGATTATGTGCACCTTACATGTTTTGGACATGATGTCAGGAGGGACCAATCCCTGGAGAAGGACATCATGTTTGGGAGAGTGGCAGGTCAACAACAAAAAAGGAAGACTCTCAAGTGGTTGGACTGACACAATGACTGCCACAATGGGCTTAAACATAAAAAAGATTGTGTGCATGGCACAGTGTTGTTCTGTTGTACACAGGGTCACTATAAGTCAGACCTGAGTCTATGAGACCTAAGCACAACAACATTTACTTACATTACTATGTCCAGGGTTCATTCCTTCCTGTCTAAAGAAGTTTCTATTTGGTCTCATTTTCTTTAAGCCTGAAAAGCTTTACTTTCAGCTCTTCTTTAGATCATTAGTGTAGATCTTCTATCAATGAATTAATTTGCCTGGAAATGTATTTTGTCTTCAGTTTTTGAAGTACAACATTGCTATAAATAGAACTCTAAGGTTGACGGTTTTTATTTTTTCCTTTCAGCACTTTTAATATGTCATTTCATTTTATTCTGGTCTCTATTCTATTTTTTTTTAAATGAGGAGTCAGGCATCCTTCAAAATGTTTTGATAAATAGGTATGTGTGCTTAAGTCATATTTCTATCAATACATAACACTTTTAGCTACACTCAGTAGTTCCTTTATAGCCGTTTCCAGATTAATTTCCCATGTAACACACACACAAAAACTTTGTTATTCTATATGTAATGTGTTGTTTTCCAAGATTTCTTTTTCATGTTTTCCTCTTCTATCACTTGACTATGCAGCTTTGACTGAATATTTTTGTTGTCGTTGATTTTTCAGTATTGGGTCTTAAACGCTGGTTCTCACATTCTAGGCAGGCCCTCTTATCACTGACCTGAATCCCTATCCCCTTTTTAAAATTTTCATTTTGAGACAGTGCCTCACTAAGTTGGGCAGGATGTCTCTGGCTTTGAACTCATGATCTTCCTGCCTCAGTCTCCTCAGTTGCTGGTATTAATGAAGTGTACCACAGCATTTGGCTATGTTTTTAGGTGTGATTTTCTTCATATTTACCTTAGTTGGTGTTCACTAAGTTTCTTGGGTTGGTAACTACTTTTCACCCAGTTTGGAAAACCTATGGCAATCATTTCATCAAATATCTTCTCTTCTTTATTTTCTTACTATTGCCTTTTTGGGACTCTAAATACATATTAGACTTTCAAATGGAGTAATAATAATATATATCTCTCTGAATATATTCATTTCAATATAAAGCAAATACATAAGATTAGGATTGTTTCCATTGAAATTTTCATGCATGCGCTGATATCCTCTTTAAAAAGAGCACACTAGAATGCTATTAAAATAAGACCTGTTTGGGCTATAGTAGCAAAAACAGCTTGGTACTGGCACAAAAATAGGCCTGAAGACCAGTGGACTAGAACTGAAGATTCAGAGATACACTCATGAAACTGTAGCCACCTGATCTTTGACAAAGGGGTTAAGCACGCATATTGGAGAAAAGATAGCCTCTTCAACAAATGGTGCTGGGAAATTTGGATTTCTATCTGCAGAAAAGTGAAGGCAGACCTGTACCTCTCAATTTGTACGAGAGTCAACTCAAAATGGATTAAAGACCTCAACATAAAACCAGAAACCTTAAAACTACTAGAAGAAAAGATGGGAAACATGCTCCAACACATAGGCATAGGAAAACATTTCCTTAGTAAGACACCAATTGCTCAGGAAATTGTACCAAGAGTTGACAAATGGGATTACATGAAATTAAAAAGCTTCTACACAGCAAATGAACCAATCAACAGAGTAAAGGGAAAGCCCACTGAATAGAAGAAAACCTGTGTATCCTACAATGTACGACAGAGGAGTAATTTCTAGAATTTACAAAGAACTTAAGAAAGCAAGTCCCAAGTCAACAAATAACCCAATACACAAGTGGGCAAAGGAATTGAACAGACAGTTCTCAAATGAACAAGTTTGTAAGCCTATGAAGCGCATGAAAAAACCCTCAATATCCCTAGCCATTAGGGAAATGCAAATCCAAACAACTGTGGAATTTCACCTAACTCCAGTAAGAATGGCCAAGATCAACAAAACAAGTAATAATAAATCCTGGTGAGGTTGTGGAGAAAAAGGAACCCTTTTACACTGTTAATGGGATGGCAAATTGGTTCAGCCACTCTGCAAATCAGTATAGAGATACCTCAGAAAACTAAAAATGGAACTGCCATAAGACCCAGCTATATCACTATTGGGAATATACCCAAAGGGAGACCAGCCATCATACCACAGAGACACCTGCATGTCCATTTCCAGTGCAGCACTTTTCACAATAGCAAGGACACTGAACCAACCTAGGAGCCCATCAGCAGAAGAATGGATAAAAAAAATTATGGTACATATGCACAATGGAATACTACTCAGCAATAAAAAGGAAATAATGTCATTTGCAGCAAAACGGATAGTACTGAATAATATCATCTTAAGTGAATGAACACAAGTTCAAGAAGAGAAATATCATACATTCTCACTCATATGTGGGACCTAAATCTTACTTAAAGGAAGAAAAATATCCAGTACATAGGTGATACATAAAAATGCACAATTAAACTTAGCAAAGAAGAGACAATATAAAGAGGAGAAAGGAGGAGGGAGGGAACTGGAGAAGGGAAGGGAAGATTGCAGAAGGTGGAGTGGGGAGGAGGATCAATGTAGAGGGATAAAAGGGTAAAGGATAATCACAATGTAAACAATGTAACTTCATGAGTACATGGGAATAATAGGGGAATATAACCCAAATATGCATATGAGTTTTACTACATATTAGTCAAAAGTTTCCATAAACTTTGTAAGGTGATTAAAAGTGTAACCAAAAGTGATGTAATAGTTGCATAATGGAGAAAGCCAATGCTGTATTACTCTGCACCCCATCAAAATTTACTAATAAAGGGAGAAAAAAATATGACTGGTTCATTATTATATAATAAAGGTATGCTTCAGCCTTGGGTTACAAATTTAGATTTTCGTATTTGGAAGCATTTTAGATGTTTGGACTTTTGGATTAGGGATGCTGAAGTGGTAAAGTCTATGCAGATGTTACAAAATGTGAAAAGCTTTGAAATGCTTCTGGTCCCAAGTAGTCTGAATAAAAGATACTCAGCCTGTAGCACAGGGATTCAGAGTACTGAGAAAACTCATTTTTCTAATAATTCATTTATTGTTTTTATTTTACTGTCTGCAAAGGATGGAAAATTAATCAACAAAGGACGAATCTTTATCACAGAGAGTTTTAAGTAACACTATCCTGAGCTATAGCACCTGGGATAAGGTACTTATATTTTTATAACCTAGGTTTTTTCCCAGATTTCAGAGGTGTTCAAGGTGGACATGAATAAGCACGATGAAAGGAAAATGGCAGATAACTATAAGTGGATGCTTTCCCTGCACAAGTTTTGTGAAGAACACAAGCTTTGTGAAGGCAGAAAATCATCATATGAATCTAATCCTAGTCTAGTATAAACAATGAATAGTATAATCTTTTATATGCAATTTTTATATTCTTCCTAAATCAGCAGCATTAAACCTTAACCAAAGACTATGAAGGAAAAAATGTAAAATGTTACTTGTTCCTCAAACATTAATATTAGTGGAATAAATCTAAAGTACAATAAAAGGTAGTTTATGAATAATATTTGCCACAAGAAGATTACAGAGAATGCTACAGAAGGAAAATAAAATAGTTATGTTTGAACACTCATTGCTTTAAAACATAAAAATTTTTAAAAGTAATATATATTATGGTGATTCTATTCCTGAAACTGAGATACTGACTCCAAGAGACTTAAATAAACTGGAAGTTAACATAACAATAAATTTATTATAATATGGAAGAGAAATTATATGAGGCACAGTTAAAAGAGTTAAATCTTTATACCTACAACAGAGATAGGAGACTTCAGAAATAGAATAGTGGCAGGTCAAATATATTTTAAAACATTAACAACAATAAAAACACCCAGTTGAGACTAAAGAAAATATAGGCTTTATTTGGTTTTGTACAACTATGAGTAATGACATGAAATTAAAAGGGAAAAAATATCAGGAAGAGGACCAAGAAAAATGCTGTGAGTAAATGAGATCTATTACTTTTTAGAAGTTATGAAAGAAGTTCTGTGTAAAGAAGTCTGAATATTATTTCCATCTACAGAAAGAAAAATAAAACGCTCACTATAGTCAATATCTGAAAAATCAACTAACCAGCCTCTTTTTTATTGATATTTTACTCTGTTTACAAATTTTATACTTAATATCAAAGGAAACAGAAGAGTAGAGTAAGACAAAGTCTCCTCTTTGAGCACTTTCAGTACGGTTTACTGCACAACATAACAGACAAAAATGAAATGATACACTCATAGTGTTAATGTTCAAACAGACAAGATTCTAGGTAGAAGTGAAGAGTTGAGGAAATGGATAAATTTCTGTAAGGCTAGAATAAGGTAGCTAATACTTGAAGAGAAGGTAAAATGTAGGCAAAGCAGTCTAAAAACCTGTTCCCCAAGATGAAAACAGACAATATGGTGAGAAGGCAGGTCTGACAAACAAAAGCTGGCAAATAGTCCAAGATGGGTATAGAACATTACAGAAGGCCTGGAAATCTAGCAGAGGAGCCTAGACTTGCAGTGCTAGGAAACAGAGGTCTAAGGTTTCCTCAACAGAATGATAGAGGAGAGAATGGAGTGTGTATGTGGCGGGTAGGGGAGAAAGGGGAGCTCAAAACAGGAAGATAAAGTAAATACATTAAGTAAATTGTAGTAACGTAGCATGTAAACCCGGGCTAGGATTTAGCTCAGTTGGTAGAGTGATACATTGCAGTTTCTGAGGTCCTGGGTTTGATTCCCAGTACCACAAAAATGGGAGAAGGATGTGGCAATCCACTCCCAAGGCAATCCTGAAACAATCAGCCATTGAAAACCTCATGAGGGTTTCTATGAGTTGGATATGACTGGACTGTACCTAACAATAACAACAGCAGCACATAAACCAGCCTTTTGAAAAGAGCTGAAATTTCAAGTAAAGACTTAGAAGACTCAAAATCATGTCAGAGATACCACACAGAAGACTTTGGGTGCTCAGGTTGCTTCTGCCTATGCTTACTAACCCCACACTGCTATGGTATGTGACATTTTTTTCTTTCCTCTTCCAAGAACTTTGTTGTTTGCTGTTGTAAATTTCAGTGATTCTACTTTTCATGATCATTTTCATAATTTAAATGGTTAACTTTTTAACCCTACTTTGAAGCCCCTAATCTGACACTTTATTCCTTCCTTTTCTATCTGCTTTTTCATCTTGTTTTGTGTTCTCCTTTTCCCATCACTTCTTACATGTCTGAATAGACAATCACAGCCAGATACAGCTGTAAAAGATAGCAGAGATCGCGTTGTCCAGGATTCCTTCTTCACAGAATCATCAAATCCAGAGAGGTAAGATAACTTCTTAGACTGGAGTTCAGTGGAGCCTAGCTCTGACAACCACCATATCCTTTTCTTTTGTTTTTTTCAGAGCTGATAAGATACAACTGTAAACTTTTTACACCTTTAAAAAAATACAATTTAAAGACCATCACTGTCTCGATTATAAAGATGATAAAATTAAAACTATATTGCTGTTCCCCTCCCCATTTTGTGTTGCTATTTTAGATTTTAGTGTTTGTCAAGTAGCACACTTTGGGAAGCAAGGGAAGGAACCAATTTTGAAGAAAGTTTTGGCTTTGTTGAAAAGCTATGGAAAATAGTGCAGTTAAATAACATCACTGCATTTCCCCCATAAATTAAAACAGGTTATCAAGAGTCCTGCATATAGCTACAGGAGAGCATATACTAAAAAATATAATCTGCCTACCTGAAATCCTCAAACTCATTCTTTTCCCACTTTTCTGTTTTCTGTCTTTCTGCTAGTGTTTTCAAAGTACAGGATGAAACTAAAGGGGAAGTGGAGAGGAGGGAATGAGTTAATACTGCTAATGGTTTTGAGTAACCAGTTTGTGCCCTGCTCTTTTTTTTTTTTAAACAACTAGGCTTAAATATTTTTGAAATAAGGAATGTTATAGTAGTTTGTACCTTACTTTATACATAGCAATTAAGTCACTAGTAAATACTAGCCTTAGACTTACACTAAGGAACTGTGAAAGACACCTCATGCCTCTGGCTGCCTTGTTTATCCATATATGTAGGGGAGTGGTGGTGGTGGTGGTTAGGTGCCCTTGAGTCAGATCCAACGCATAGCGACCTTATGTACAACAGAACAAAACACTACTCAACACTGCCATGCACACAATCTTTATATGTTTGAGTCCAATGTTGCAGATACTATTTTGAGTAATGGCATATCAGCAAACGGAAGTCTCAAGGACTTCACTCCATTCCCATCATTAAGGTTGACTCTACTTTGAGAAGGCAACATTTTTCCAGGTGTTTCTTAAATGCCTTCCAGTCTGGGGTGCTTATTTTCCAGCAGTATATTTGGCAGTGCTTCTTTGCTATTCATTGGGTTTTCAAAGGTTAATTGTTTGGGGAATGGGCTGCTAGGTCCTTCTCTTAGTCTGTCAGTCTGGAAGCTCAGCTGAAACTTGTCCACCATGGGTGGCCCTGCTGGTCTCTGAAATACCAGTGGAATAGCTTTCAGCATCACAGCACACAAAGGCCCCCACAGCATGACAAACTGACAGACACAGGAAGCTGGTAAAAACACAGCTAGAGTATATTACTTCATATTCCACTCAAGTGTAGCATCATTTAAGATTATTGGCATCTTATATCATTTTTTAAAAAGACCTAGGTCTCAGTATTTACTATGAAGACTCCATTCTTAGAGATGGAAAATAACAGAACAAAAAAACAATAAGGAAATTAAAAGAAACAAATGTGAAACAAGGCTGAACAAACTGGTTGGCCTCAGGACTGGCTCATGGCACATGGCTAGCCTTACCAGTAACCCTACCATATATGCTGGCTTTGTATAGTTAGTCAATCATTGTTAATAGTCAAAATTCAGTTCATTAATCTAGTCATTAAAGACAAAATCAGTAGTGAAATGGATATGAAAACGGCAGTGCAAACAATTTGTAAATTTCAATATACACAACTTTTGCTCAAAGTAAAAACTTTGCATGTTTAAGGAATATATGTGAGTTACTGAAAATCACCTACATTATACATTAACTATGCAGCCACATTTTCTCATTGAGGTATGCATGATTTACAAGAAGGTCCAAGAACAAACCTACCTCAACCCAGTCGTATGAGCATAGGGACTTTTCCTTCCAGTCTGGCCTTAAAATGTTTTTTTCCTGTACCATTCTAGACTCCTCTAGCTATCTCGAATCCCTTAGTTAGCAGGTTGAGTAGTGAGAAAGGTGGGAAAGAGAGTACCACTAATTTGGGAAAATATCCTATTTACCTATATGCTGTATTTTTCAGTAATACGAGTATCTAAAAAAACACCACCCCATCCCCCTTAACCTCTCTTGAAGCCCTCTCATTCACCTCACTGAGTCTTTGCTCTAGTTACAATGTTCAAGTAACTAAGGAAGCTGATCTTGTTAAGGGTTCCCAAATGTGAACCTAGATTTTTCTCCTGAAATGCAGATGAATCATATACTTTATGTGTGCAGAGGTATTCATGTATCCTGCAAATGAAAAGAATCTATTATTTGCTTAAGCCTCGTGGAAATTTTGTTGTTTTCCTATGTCTGTTATTGTACTTATTATCTGGGGTTTCACATTTTTAGCAGTTACAGCTTTAGGAAACAAAGGCTTCCCTGAGTAAGAACTACGAGAGAGGACAAGCAGAACATTTGGAAGCCTTTGGCGCACTGATCCAGTACTTTGCCTTACTGTGATCTCTGAAATTTTGAGCTTCTATCCACTTTTGTGTTCGTGTTTTTTACTCACTTCTTCCAAATGCATTTTAAGTATAGGTGCTTACCAAGGATATTTACTTAACCATTCTCTCTCTTTTTCAAAACAATTCAAACTGAAGTGTTGGCCTACTTTTATAATTTGAACTGTTCTCGCCACTGTGCTATTTTCTTGCCTATTTACTTCTTTTTGGAAGCTACATCTGCATCTCAAATTTTAAAGTCTAAGTCTGAAGGTTATTTCCTTAACCCAATGTGTATGATTGTCCATCTCTGACTTAAAGTCCATGTTATTCATCAAGTACTTGGTCCTTTGTCAAACATTTTGTAGCTCTCCCTCACTCCACAGATTCCTATTATACACAGCACCCCATAACACAGTTCTTTACTAAAATACTCCACTAACTGAAGCCTGTCAGCCTTCTATTGGTGGTCTAGTCTGGCTTATGACTACTTTTCTGATATGAATTCTCACTACTGTTATTCACTCCCTTGATACTCTCCAAAACTCTCCCAACCACTCAAAGTTTCCCATAATATCATATCTATACCTGTTTATGTCCAAGTATCTAGTATTGTATCTCATATAAGGAAAATAGGGACAAAGAAATCCAGATGAAAAATAACAGCAACAGGACCTGAAAAGGTTCTAACCAGGGTGTATCAATAAGGCCTTCACAATTAAAAAAAAAAAAAAAAAAAAAAAGAGGTGGTTTTTGGTTATCTCCATGACTGAGGAATGCTACTGGCACTGTGTGGGCAAGAGCCAGGGATACTTCATGTTTTCAAATAAATGGGATAGAAACATGCAGTAAAAAAACATTGCCCCTCATTTGTCACAATTCTAAGTGTCCTGTACAATCTTCATGATGGCAAACTCCCTGCTTATAATCATCAAGGCTAGACCTTAACTCCATTTTACATATAAACAAAAATAAATATCTTTTTGTAGCTTTGATATATAATCTTTTAAAAAATACAAATATCTCACATATACATTGCACTTTGTATCCTGGAACTTTACCAAGTACTACCCATTATTTTGAAAACTATTCCATCACAGAATGCCGTGTTCCTTATAGCATTTGTTGTTGTTGTTGTTAGGTGCCTTCAAGTCGGTATCAAACTCATAGCGACCCTCATATGGTTTTCAATGGCTGTTTTGGGATTGCCTTGGGAGTGGATTGCCAGGTCCTTCTCCCATTTTTGCGGTGCTGGGAATTGAATTCGGGACCTCAGAGATTGCAGCGCAGCGCTCTACCAACTGACCTAAATCCCAGCCCTTATAACATTTAGATCCCCAGTATAACATGCCTGTATCAGACTCACATGTAAATCTCTTCTTCTCTCTCAATCTCTTTCTAGATTAATATCTCCCTTCTCAGAAAATAAATTTTCCACATCAACTGTAAGGGCCGCTATAGTAAAAATAACACTAAACTCAAAGCAGTAAGTCTGTCACTTAGCCTCAATGTTCTCCTCATGTATAAAATGATTATGTGCTCTGCTTATCTTAGTGTTATTATGAGCATCAAACTGGTAAGGGGGATATGAAATATCTTTTAAAATATCAAGTCCCACATATATTTTATATCAGAAACAAATCATAAACAATACTGCCCCTGATAAGAAATGAAATAGGAATAAATGGTCTTAAAAAGTCTTTGACTCTGGTACGTTTAGCAAGTAAATAGTGTAGATCTAATGATATACAGGATTAAAATGTATGAATACTTAATAAAATCAAGCTCTAAGCTTATGTTGTCCACTACAATAGCCATACATGTAATGAAGAGTAAAAATACATGTTGGATTTAAAGAACTTACTACAAAAACCCCCCACAGATTATTAAAAACAATCCACCTGTTTCTTTTACTTTCTAAAAGTGGCTAGTAAAATATTTTACTTATACTTTTTATTTCCATTACCCTTTTGATGGATATGCTCTAAATAAATACTGCAATAATAAAATGGATAAATAGCAACATTAATCTTCAGCTAATAAGATAAAGATAATAAAGAATGTGTACTCACTTCATCAGTGAGTTCTCCAAATACTGTTATGACATCTATTAAAAGGCTTGCAGTATAGAAGGACTTGATCATGTTTCTGGAAGAGAAAAGAGAGCTGGTCTAATTTAAATGAAAAACATGAAACTATTGTTAGGTGCCATCATGTCTGGTCCAACTCATAGCTACTCTATGTACAATAGACACTCCCTGACACTGTGCCATGCCTGGCACTGTTAGCGCTTCTCTCTTACTAATAGTTTGCAATGGATGATTGTTTTGGGAGTGGGCTGCCCATTTTTGTGGTGCTGGGGATTGAACCCAGGGCCTCAGAGTATGCAGAGCAAGCACTCTATCAATGGAGCTAAACCCTAGCCCTCACATTAAAATATAGTACAATGTAAGAACATTAAAATATTATGTAGTTGTAGGAAAAAAATTAAATGTTTATAAAAACACTCTTGACATTTTTAAATAAAATCACATTTCAAGAACACAATGGAATTCCTTTCCTAATACTACTAGAAGAAAGTAACAACACTCATATTACAAGTAAATACACTAAAACAAAGTTTTCCTGTATGGTTTTGATTTTGGAAAATGTAATTAGGTTGTTATCTCAATCTGTAACAAACCACAATACATTTCGTTGCATTTAGATATTATAGTAATGACAAATCCTTTGAACTGGCTGGGGTATTTTTAAAATTAACACCATTGGTCCAGGCTGTTATTCTGTCTAAAATCAACTCTTAAATTTTTACCAAATGTTAAAGAACAGCTCATTAGGGTAAATTTACTGAGAAAATTAAATCTGCCTTGGGTAGTTGTTCTTTCAGCCATTTTCTCTACAAAGAATGGCCCACATTTGTAACAGAAAATCACTGAGGATCTATGATTTAAAAAAAAAATCTGTATTATTACTCAGTCATAAAGGAATCAAGTGAAAATTGGATAGTTCTGGTGATATGGTAACCAAATTTGTAAGATAACTTTTATTTTCCTCTTTGTTTACTTACTTGTGAAATCGTCCAGCACGGTCTTCATTGTCTGCATACAAAAACATTTTCAAAGCATAATTCTCCAAATGAGCAGAACCAACTATTTCTTGAGTAACAGCTTCGTTATCGCCCAACTGTTTCTTAAGCTAAAATAAAATCAGATACACAGCTTATGATTTTGGATTCTCAGAAGGGTCTGCTTAAGTACAAATAATACTACTAATCATTTGAAGTAAATTATTTTACATTCATTTCAATAAAAGATGTATCAATTGACTCTTATAAAAACCAAGTTTCTATTTCAATGCAATGCATTTAAGTAAAAACCCCATTGTTACACAACTATGAAGAAACACATACATGATAACCTGAGGGTATAATTTAGCTCTAAGGACAAAAAAAACCAAGAAAAAAGACAGCATAGCCCAGTATATTTGTGACACATCAGACAAATATTTCTAAATAATATTATCCCATAAACTATCAATTACCCTAAAAATGGGTTAGAAAATTCTCCCCTAAGCATATATATTTAAAATTTTAATTTATTTTCATTTATTTCTTCTGTAACATATGTTAAAAAAAAAAGACAATAAGGATCAATGGAGCTCTAAAATACTCTCTGAGAGCACAATGTATAAAAAAGAAGAGATATAACACTAAGTACAGTATAAAATGACAAAGTTAGAATCAGATCATGGAAGTTTTCAAAATTTAGGCAAATATACCTCAAATCAACACAACTTACAACTATGTAAATTTCTAGTTTGTATATCCGTTGCTAGACAAAAAATGATTTAAACTATTGTGAAAATAACATAGTTTCTAATTTTACTTCATATTTTCATGTTAGAATAAAATGATTTCCTGAAATACTAGATTTGAGTACCATATTGTTTAAAAGTTATTTTACTCAAAGATGTTATAAAGTGAAAAGTTAAATTTAAAATAGACCTCTGGATTTTCCATAAAATCAGCATAGTAAATACTCTTACAATTAAAACAGAGTAATTTAGGTTCAGAAGAGATTTAATGTTGGGATTTAAGAAAATTCTGGCTATGCTTATCCTGAACAACCCCCCACCCCCATGTCCCTATATAACAATAGTTTACTAGTTTACTATATTCAAACAGCAAAATGATTTGTAAAGGCAGATTTAAATCCTAAAAAAACCAAAAAACCAACAAAACAAAACAACAACAACAAAAAAAAACAAACAGTGGGATTACATCATCTTATCTTTAATAGAAAATATCTGGCAATAAAACCATAGTATACTTGAAGTTTTAAAACCATAATACAAACACTATATCACAGATGTGTAAGTCCTCACTGGGAATAAGCCTACCCTACTTATTATTTAATTTAAATGACTCATGAGATCCTTCATAAATCTGATTTTATGCTTTATTTTAAAAAATCATTTTGAGTTTTATCCAAAAGCTATTGTCTACTGCCTGCAGCTGTACAACTGTGGCGTCCGATCCCGTCAGATCTCAAAAGCTAAGCAGGGTTGGGCCTGGTTAGTACTTGGATGGGAGACCGCCTCGGAACACCAGGTACTGCAGGCTTGGGAGAAGGGCCCAGCCACCCACTCCCAAAAAAACAATAAGCAACTGAAAACCCTACGAATAGCAGAGAAGCACTGACAGTCACTATGAATTAGATACCGACTGGATGGCATCTAACAACAACAACAACAACAACAACACTATCTACTAGTATTATACACAATGAAATTAATAAAGAGATATATTTTATATAAAATGTCTGTGAGAGCTGGAATTATTTCACAAATAAATTGCCATGTATGACAAACATTCTCCCTCCTGCTCCAATATTATTCCCTCCATGAAAACAGTACTTAAATTTATCTTGCATCCACAGAATCAGGTTTAAAAGTGGAGTGCTGGACAGACTCTAGGAGCAGCTGAATACCGTCAGTGGTGTTACTAGGCCCACTTGGGTAAGTAGAGAGTAGTAAATGAACAGGAATTTTGGGTCAGTAGGCCAGAGAATCACAGCAAATTAGAACATTGCTACCCATGGTGGTAACTAGGTAGTGAAGCTCTGGGTTGGAATAGAGCTTGATCTGATTAATAACTTTCTAATAATAAATAAATAACTTTCTATAATAAATAATAAGTAAAAAATTCTAGGCTGACTAGCATAAACGTTTTGATTTTAGTATGTCTAAATTTTGTTTGGGCCTGGGCTCAGTTGGTAGAGTGATGCTCTGCACTTTCTGAAGACCCAGGTTCGATTCCCAGCACTACAAAACTGGGAGAAGGATGCGGCAGTCTATTCTCAAAACAATTCCGAAAAAAACCAAAAACAAAAACAATTGACCACTGAAAACCCTATCAGGGTTGCTATGAGTTGGATCCAACTTGACGGCACCTAATGACAACAACTAAGCAAAATAATGCAACTAACTGAATATTTCTTCTGAGCAAGCCATACAACAAAATAAAGCAAACAGAAACTAAGCCACAGCTAGCGATGCATCAGTCTTGGAGGACATGCATTAGTGTGGAGTAGTCCTTGAATTTGCTAAGACAGAAACCAGGGACAGCTGCCCACAGCAGTCACAGGGCAGACCTTGCTTACTAAGTGAGACTGATACTGCTGCACTGCAGCCTTGTTGCACTGCAGCCTTTCCGCACTGCCACCCAATCCAACCGATTCAATCTTCCCTCAACAGCCAACATCCACAGTGGCTTGTGAAATTCTACCAGTGTTCAAGAATGTGACTCATTAGTCACCCACCACCACTCTGCCTAATGAGGAGGACACCTGGATAATAAAAGTATGCTATGCCAGCACTATGACGGAGGAAGAGAGGATAAACAACTGACCATTTCCTTCATCATTCTTCTCATTTCATTATGAGAACTAATTAAGAGTTCCCAAATCAATCAACCATTTGACTACCTGAGGGAAGGTTAGAAAGGCTTTTTCAGTTACAAAAAGATGAGCTAAAAGTCATCTATTATAATGTGCAACAAGGCAGAATATATGTGCAAGGATATCTGAATCTACTTTATATTTACAACTTCCTTAGCAGTATGGTCTAAATTTTTTTTAAAAAGTTCATTTTTTCCTCAAGTATAATGACATTGCTGAGTGCTGTTAAGGGAAAGAACTAAAATGATACCCCCTCCCACACTCAGAGAAATGGCACTGAAAATGTAATTAGATAATAAATCACCACTGTTTAACTTACAGCTTCTAATTGATCCATTAGCTTTGATAAAAATTTACGACATTCAGGAGTTTTACTATCAATCTTCATTCCAGTTTGCATAGCATATAAACGACCTACAAAGAGAAAAGATGAATTAACAATAATAGTTTTAAATTTCCTTATAAATGACTGAACATTTAAAATGATTTGCCTAGTAAATAACTTAAGGAAATTTATTAATTTAATTATTACTACTTTTTTGAACCCAGGGCCTTGCTCATACTTTTGCAAGTGCTCTACCACTGGGCTGCAACTCCAGCTCATTTTTTTATATTTCTTATGTTGAGTCAGGGTCTCACTAAGTTATGCATGCGACTTCTGACCTAGAACTTGTGATCCCCTTGCCTCTGCCTCTCAAGTTGCTGGGATTATAGGCATGCAACACTGAACCTGGCTAAATTTAAGGAAATTTAAAATATAATTTTAATATTACCCAAAGAATGCAAGAGATTCACGATGGTAACTTTTTTTTTTTAACCATTCAAGGCATTCCTTTTGGTATTATATTAAAAAACAAAACAAAACAAAACAAAACAAAAACAAGACTAGACAGGTCCTATGCTGTTAAAGGAACCTAGAACTCAACTGGTAAGTCATGACACTCAGAAAAACAAGCACATATACTAAAGCACTTGCCAAGTGCCAGGTAAGGGGTACTGATAAGATATACAACGTGGGCTGGTATGGTGGAAATGAAACTTGAACTGTGGTTTACAGGGAGAACTGTTTTATTCATTTTTAGGTATACTTTCTAAATAAATGTACCTTCTCTTTAAAAAATTAATAACAACACTTGAGATATGGCTAAAGCTAAAGACCTCTTTGCCGAACACCACAATTTTAATAGCTTTCCCAGTGATAATAGCTGGGAACAGTGGTAACAGTCTGTGTACATTCAGTGTTTGTAATTTACCTTTTGTGTAAACTCAACATATCTTGGAGATTGCTGTCAGCACTAGAGGTGTTATAGTATGTATGAATTCTTCTAACATAAGCATTTAGATATTTTCAAATTTGGGTAGTTCTCAAATTTTCATTTTTACAAATGTTGTTTTTCATTGTTACAAATGATGCTGTGCTACCATAAGTCCTTGTACATACATGCAAGAGTTCTCTGGGCTAAATACCAACAGGTGGAATACCAGCTTTTTCATTTTGAGAGCTGGTAATGGTAAGCTGCCCTTCAAAACAAAGTGCCCATATGCAGTTACTTACATCTAGAATATGGGAGAAGGACATGGCAATCCACTCCCAAGGAAATCCTGAAATAATCAGCCATTGAAAACCCTACAAAGGTCGCTATGAGCTGGAATCGACTCAATGGCACCTAACAACATCATCATCTAGAATATATCCAAGCCTCCGTTTTTCATAAACTCACAAAAATTGGTATTATTAAACAAATTCCTGTTAAGCTAAGGATTGAAAGTAGTAAATTACTGTTTGAGTTTGTGCTTCCTTAGCTCCTAAAAATGTATTAGATATTTTCTGAGGGAGCTTGATAATTTCCTTTATGAAGTGTTGTTGTTGTTAGGTGCCGTCGAGTCAGTATCCGACTCATAGCGACTCTCTGTACAACAGGGGAAACACTATTGTCAGTGCTTCTCTACCATTCATAGGGTTTTCAATGACAGACTGATTTTTGGGAGGGGGTTGCCAGGTCCTTCTCCCAAGCCTACAGCTTCTGGTGTTCCCAGACGGTCTCCCATCCAGGTACTAACCAGGCCCAACCCTGCTTAGCTTCCGAGATCTGATGGGATCGGATGCCACAGGGCTACAGCTGCAAGCCCTTTATGAAGTAGGAGTGCTAATAATTTTTTGTTAAGTCAAATGGGTTTTCTTTATTAACAAACTGACTTGTAGATTTTTCTTCTTCTCAGTGCTGAAGAACCTGGGGCCTCATGCATGCTACCCAAGTGCTCTACAGTGAGCTACACCCGACTACAGAAATTCTTTACATATCATGAAGTAGATACAAGTATCTCCCCTACCCAGTATAATCTTGTTTTTTTTTTTTTTTTTACCCAGTGTAATCTTGAGAAACTATCCCCCATCCCTGCTTTATTTTGCTTTTTATCATGCAGTCATCTTCTATTTATTTATGCTCAGTATCTAATCCAACTAGAATAATAATTATTATTATTTCATTTTATTTTTTGCAGTACTGGGTGGTTGAATCCAGGGCTTCTCACATACACTGCAAATGCTCAACCACTGGGCTGCAAATCCAGCTCATTTTCTAAATTTTGAGTCAGAGTCTTGCTAAATTACACAGGCTTCTCCGGCCTTGAACTTCTGATCCTTTTGCCCATGCCTCTCGAGTTGCTGGGATTATAGGAGTATGCCAACATGCCCGGACCCCAACTAGAATTTAAACTCTATTATGACATGGATTTTAGGCTGTTTGGTTTCCTGATATAACCTCGGCATAAAGGCTAATGCTTGGCCCTTCAATAAACATTTTCTGAATGGATATATACAGGAATGAAAGAATAGCTCATTCTGCCTCACTGATTTAAAATGTCACTTTTATCATTCATTATCATATATTATACTTCCATGGAATAATGCAGCCCAATGGTCTATCCTACTGTGTTAGTCTATTAGTATACTGCTGTTTTATTTACTAGAGCTTTAAAACAGGACTTCCTTCCTATGTCTGTCTGTCAGCTTGTTGTGTTATAGGGGCACGCATGTTACTGTGATGCTGAAAGCTATGCCACTGGTATTTCAGAGATACCTGTAGGGCCACCAATGGTGGACAGGTTTCAGCTAAGCTTCCAGACCAAGAAAGACTAGACGGAAGGACCCAGCAGCCCACTCCTGAAATAATCAGCTATTGGAAACTCTATGAATAGCAGTGAAGCACTATCAAATATAGTGCCAGAGAATGAACTCCCCAGGCTATAAGGCATTTAAAAGATGGAGGAAGAGCTGCCTCCTCAAATTTGAGTGGATCTTAATGATGGCAAGGGAGCAAAGGCCCTGGGACCTCCATTTGCTGATGTGGAATGACTCAAAATGAAAAGAAACACAGCAGCTGTAGCAATGGACTCAAGCATAAAAAGATCCTGTGCATAGCACAGTGTTGGGCAGTGTTTCATTCTGTTGTACATAAGGCTGCTATGAGTTGGACCCAACTTGATGGCAGTTTAATGACAACAACTAAAGTAGGGTTTACAATGTGTTAGCTACATTTAGGATTTCCAATCCAATTTCGTCTATCTGACAAAATCCTCTGAAAATGTACATACCCATGATATGTTGTTGTTCCTGTTAGGTGCCATCGAGTTGGTATCCAACTCATAGTGACCCTCATAGAGTTTTCAATGGCTGACTGTTTCAGGATTGCCTTGGGAGTGGATTGTCAGGTCCTTCTCCCATTTTTGCAGTGCTGGGAATTGAACTTGGGACCTCAGAGACTGCTGAGCAGCACTCTACCAACTGAGCTAAATCCCGGCCCACCCATGATATAGTCACCTATTTATTATATATATCTACATGTGTGCTTTTAATTTTAGTGATCTTACCTGAAGGAAACACTTTTTAATGTTTAGGCTTTTGGGGCTATCTCATGTTACAGAGCTTGAAGTTGAATTTATTAGTGTATTTATTTCCTCATATCAAATGTAAGGATTTAATCCATTTAGGTACTGAAAGAGGAACAAAATGGAGCTTCAAAAGTATTAGACAGATTTAGACTGACACACAATGTAAAAGCATGGTACTTCCACTGCACTCTAGCCAGCAGTATAGATCACTCTGACACGCAGATACTAATTTGGGAAACAAAAGAGCCATCCTATTTAATTTCAATACACATTTCTTTGGCTACAAATGTGACTAGATTTTCTTTTTTTCATTTCTCTTTTGTAACTAGCCATGTTCTTTACCAAGTTGTCTAGGTCTATCTCCGATTTGACTGTGCTAGTTTTTCATCAGCTGCCCTGACCCTCAACCAAGTAGTTTTTGAACACCCTCTACTTTTCAAACGACTTGTATTTCTTTTCAGGTGTCAACTTTAGCGCCTGCCTTAGTTAGCTCTTTTTCACTTAAAACTGAGAGAACTCTTCAACTACTTCCTTTTTGTGGATTGTCCATGTCTGTTTTTCCAGGGTGTATGTTGTGTTTCTTTTTTAAAAGTGCATCATATGAACATGTTAGATAATAAAAATATTGGTTCTACAACTACTATGTCTACTCTTTTAACTGTGGAATATTTTAAAATACAGAGGCTTAAAATGTTTATGTACTCAAAACTGCATTGTGACATCCCCTCCCTTCAAATCTATGTTCCCTCCCATTTATTTATTTTTATTTTTGTGGTGCTGGTGATAGAACCCAAGGCCTTGCACATGCTAGGCAAATGCCCTACCATTAAGTTACATCCCCACCCTAGAAAAGTTATTTTAATTTTACAGACTTAATATTCAGTTATATGATTTCCTTGGTTTTTCTTACAGCTTAATTTTAAAAAGCTAACTCCAATTTATATTCCCTATCAAGTTAATGGCATCTGTTTCAAAAATCACTTAATAATCCTTTCTTTCTCTAATGATTTGTGGTTCTGTCTTTAATATACTTTCATTTTCTATATTTTCTGGCTACTTTATTTTGCTGAGTTCCTGGATCAAATGCCTTCTCTTTACATGATGATATCTATAAATGATCATAAGCTTTTTCTTCCCCCAAATTTAATCTATGTCTTACTGTGTTGCCAAAATTTCCTGAAGGCTATGAAGCGTCCTTGTGCTTATTTTTAAGAAGGTATCTAGTAAAGAACAGGGATCAGCCATGCCAGACTGCTCACATCTCCCCTAAGAGTCACCACCCTCAGCTATACTGAAGCTGAGGCCTTTGAGACACATATGATCCTAGGGATCACCAAAGCAATTTGCTGGACTGTGGAAAGAAAAGATGAACATTTCTATTTTTATATTCTTTTAAAATTTCTATTTTTATGCATATTATGTATATCATAATACATGTAATATTAGTACATGAATATACAAATGCAATTTATAAATAATGTACCTAATGCACTGGAGATTGGTGTTTGACAATTTTCTTAACTCAGATGGACACCAGAGGTCAAGAAACATTGCTTTATTGCATCCCCAATGTTTTCAATTATGAACTTTATTTATTTCCCCAGTCCAGCCCAGGCTTCTTCCCTATGCCCTCATCCCTTCTACCCAAATCCCGTGGAACTACTTCTTCATAATCAGCATACTCTCTTCTCAAGAGCTCTTCTCCTTCTCTGTCTTAACTAAAATCTGATGTCACTAACGATGCCAGGAATAGGAAAATGTGATCCATAACAAGAAGAAACACAAGCCAACAGCCCAAGCAGATCAAACAATGCAGATCAAACAATAAGGGAAAATACCAGATGACAAATACTAGGAAATTATTATTAAAGTATTTGGGAAAAAACTGTGAATAAAAAGGAAAACTGAAACATACACAAAAGAACTCAAATATAACTTCTACAAATGGAAAACATAATATCTGAGAAAAATTCACTGGCTATGATTAATAGTATTCACACCAAAAAAGAAATGATTAGTGAATTTCAAGCATAGTAATAGAAACTACCCAAAGTAAAACAGGAGGAAAAAGGATTTTAAAGCAAAAAGGAAAAAACAAAACAAACAAGTAAACAAACAAACAAAAATCATCAAAAAACCCAGGCTTCTGAAGATGTGGGAAAATATCAAGTGTTCCACCATATGTGCAACTGTATTCCCAAAAGAAGAGAGGAGAGGAATGGCAAAAAAAGTGTTGAAAGAAAAAAATTCCTACAACTGACAAATTTTTATCCAGCAAGAAGAATATCTTTAAAAAAGGGAGACAAAAATAAATGTTTATTTTCGCACAACAGAAACTAGAAAAATCCACTGGTAGAAAACATGCTTCAAAAATGATAAACCTCTTCATGAGGAAAGAAAATGACATCAGATTGAAAACTTTAATCTAGAACAAGGAGTGCTGACAATGGTATTCATGTGGTCAAAAAAAAAAATGCTTCCAGTTTTATAAATTTCCTTAAAACAGAATGGATGGTTAAAGAGTAAAAATGTAGTTGCCTGAGGTGGTGCCTGCCTGTAATCCCAGTAACCTGGGAAGTGGAGGCAGGAGGATGGCGAGTTTAAGGCCAGAGGCAGCCTGTGCAACTTAGTGAGACTAACTCAAAGTAAAAAATGGGATTGATGTGCAGGCTAGTGGTAGGAACACTTGCAAAGTATGGGGAGGGCCCTAAGTTCAACTTCTCAGTACCAGGGAAAAAAATATGTAAATATGTATTATAAGGTATATGGAGTATATTTAAGTACAATGTATAACTACAGCCAAGGAGAGAAGAAAACAAGGTCCTTTCTATCTGAGATTATATACTATATGACTGTGGACTGAAAAGCTGCTGCAAGCTACACAATGACCACTAAAAAAATAAAGCGGAATACCCAATAAGCCCATAGTAGAAGAATGATTTGTAAAGAATGATAGAATCCTAAAAACAAACAAAAAATCTCAAGAACCATTCCCCCCCCAATTCCAATTATCAAAAAGGCAGGGGGAAAAAAAAGACACAACAGATAGGTAGCTAGGTGCTGTGATATGTGCCTGTAATCCTAACAATTCAGAAGGCTGAAGCACGAGAATTCCAAGTCCAACGCCACAGGTACCTGTGAACCTTAGTGAGATTCTGACTAAAAATAAAATATAAAAAGAGGTCTGGGGGGTGTAGCTCAGTGGTAGAGCATTTGTCTGGCATGTGTGAGGCCCTGGGTTCAACTCCCCAGTATTAGGGGAAAAAATATAGCTCAAATAAAAAACCAACAGCAAGAGAGTGACCCTATATATAACAGAAAGAAACAGTCTCTGACACTGTGCCAGACCTGGCACTATGTCAGTGCTTCTCTGCTATTTGTAGGGTTTTCAACTGCTGATTGTTTCAGAGTGGGGTGCCTGTCCTTCTCCCATTTTTGCAGTGCTGGGGATTCAATCTATGGACTTGGAGAATACAAAGCAGCACTCTACCAAGTGAGCTAACCTCCAGCCCCAATAGCAAGATGATGATGTTGGTGGTGGTGCTGTCGAGTTGGTATCTGACTCATAGCGACCCTATGTACAACAGGTGAAACATTATTGTCAGTGCTTCTCTGCTGTTCATAGGGTTTTCAATGGCAGATTGATTTTTGGGAGGGGGTTTCCAGGTCCGTCTCCCAAGCCTACAGCACCTGGTGTTCCCTGGTGGTCTCCCATCAAGTACTAACCAGGCTGGACCCTGCTTAGCTTCAGAGATCTGACGGGATCAGATGTCACAGGGATATGGCTGCAGGCTCTAATAGCAAGATAGTAGACTTAAATCCAAACACATTAATAATGACATTAAGTATAAATGGTTTAAACATTCCAATTAAATTGCTGACTTTGCCATAATGAATAAAGACTCCATTGAAGTAGAGTAAGGGCAACTTCACAATAACTAACATTAGATGAGTTCATGGGTCATGAACTGATGAAATAATTTAAAAGTGGAAAACTCAATTAATTCACCAAAAACTTATGAAGCTGGTCTTACTATATCCTGAACAAAGAAGGTCTGAAAAGTGCTGACAACAAGGAATTGCCCTTCCAAGATGTAAATACTGTTTCCAGTAATAATAATAAATTGAGGTTAATAAAAACACTTAAAAAACTAAAACTGAAAATACCTGATAAAAGCCATGGGGGTGGGGAGAGTAAACTTAACAGCCACTGATAAATTTAAATGAAGGCAGCATGGTCACTCAAAACGACAATATATAATCCCATGCTGTTCAAAAAGTATATAAATTTTTCTTTTGAACAATCAAATGTACTGTATAATATCGGATCTAATCTGTACCTAAATCTAATCCACACTCAGGTTTTGGTGAGTCCTTAAACAGAAAATGGTTTGCAGTTCTAATCTGCTCCTTTCCTTCAATCACTGCTTGTCCATGACGTTATTGTTAGGTGTCGCTGAGTTGGAGCCAACTCATAATGACTCTATGTACAACAGAACGAGCCTGTAGCTGTAGGCCTGTGGCATCCGATCCCATCAGTTCTCGGAAGCTAAGCAGGGTTGGGCCTGGTTAGTACCTGGATAGGAGACCGCCTGGGAACACCAGAAGCTGTAGGCTGGGAGAAGGACCTGGCAACCCCCTCCCAAAAATCAATCTCCCATTGAAAACCCTATGAATGGCAGAGAAGCACTGACAATAGTGTTTCCCCTGTTGTACAGAGGGTCACTATGAGTTCGGATACCAACTCAAGGGCACCTAACAACAACAACAACAACAGAATGAAACACTACCTATGCCATGCACACAATCTTTTTATGTTTGATTTGAGCCCACTGTTGCAGCCACTATTTTTCTTCTCATTTTCAGCTGTGCCTCAGCAAAAGGAGATCCCAGGGGCTTTACTCCATTCCAGATATTAAAGTCAACTCTACTTTGAAGAGGCATCTCTTCCCCAGTCATTTCATGAATGCCTTCCAGCCTGGAGGGTTCATTTTCTGGCACTGTATTTGACAGTCAACAGAGGGTCACTATGAGTCAGACCCAACTCAATGGCACCTAAAAACAACAACAACAACAACAATAACATATTTAACAGTGATTCTCTCTAATCCATAGGGTTTTCAATGGCTAATTGTTTCAGGAGTTAGCTGCTGGGTCCTTTTCTTAGTCTGTCTTAGTTTGGAAACTCAGCTGAAATCTGTCCACGATGAGTGGCCCTGGTAGTGGCTGAGACACTTATCACATAGCTTTCAGCATCCAAGTAACCTGTAAAGCCCCAAAGAAGGACAAGCTGACAGATATGGGGGTTTTGTCAATAGGGTAACTGAATAATATTGCATGTTATCAATGGGGGATTCTGCATGTTGGAGAAGTCTTACATGATTTTGGCTCTTGTGTACCATTGCTGTTGTTTGGTGCCTGTCAAGTCGGTATCCAACTCATAGTGACCCTACATACAACAGAAGCACTGATAGCTGATTGCTTTTTGGGAGTGGGTTGCTGGGTCCTTCTCCTAAGCCCACAATATCTGGTGTTCCCAGGTGGTCTCCCATCCAAGTACTAACCAGGCTCGACTCTCCTTAGCTTCCGAGATGTGGTGGGATCAGATGCCCGAGTGGTATGGCTGCTGGCCGCTCTTGTGTGTATCAGGCATAATCTTGTATGGAAGGCAAAATAGTGCAGGATTTCTCTACTGATGCTATGCAAGCAACATGTGCAATATCATCTGATACCAGCTTGTTCTTTAGTTGTATTTGGAGATCCTCATTCCAATTTAGATTCCAGAAATCTAAGACTATCACACACAGCAAAATTCAAACATGAAGTGGTTCGGTGCTCAGAAGAAAAGGGAAACTGTAAAGGTGCTGCAATTTTTGGAGTTAATGAAAGCAACATTTGACTGTGGCAGAAATACAAGGAAGTGATTAGCAAGTGTGAGGGGTCTGGAAAGAAATTTACTGGTCTCAAGAATGGATGATTTCCTAAAAGTGAAGATGCACTTTTCACATTTTTTTTTTTTCAAGACAGACCCAAGACTAGAACATTTGTTGGGTTATGATTTACTTCCAGAGGAGGTGATAAAGAAGGTCAGATCATGAACTTTTCTCAAAATTGTTTTAAAGCCAGTAAAGGATAGGCCATGAAGTTCATGTACTGTATGGGCTGGCAATGCGATGCAAAATAATATCCCAAAAGCTCCCAAAAGACTGAGCAGAAGTTGTTGAATTATCAACAACCTGAGAAGATAGGAAATTTTCTGATGGGCAAATTGTTAATGCCAACAGAACTACTATTTATCTTGATATGCCCCCAAATTATAGGTTGGACACGAAAGGTGTAAAAATGGTATTTTTGAAATACCATCACTGTTAAAGAGAAGCTTGTGAAAAGTACTGCCCTTTCTAATTTTGAAAAGGAAGACTTTACCTAAATGAATGCTGTACATTTCCTAACAGCAATCCCTACAATGATTTTATACAATGTCACCCCCTAGAGGAAACTTTAAAAAATCATACTTGAAATTTTATACCTTTAATTACAGCAAACTTAAAAAGGAAGGAAAGATCTTTCTGGATTTAGCTTTATCTATGGGACCAAATCTTCTTGCAGCTATAGACTGGCGTCCAATCCCACCAGATTTTGGAAGCTAAATGGAGTTGGGCATGGTCAGTACTTAGATGGGAGACCGCCTGGGAACACCAGATACTGTAGGCTTGGGAGAAACACCTGGTAACCCACTCACAAAAATCAATCTGCCACTGAAAATCCTATGAATAGCAGAGAAACATGGATGACTGTGTTTCACCTGTTGTATGTAGAGTCGTTATGAGTCAGACTCCTATTTGATGGCACCTAACAACAACATGGGACCAAATCTGGCAATGTCAAAATATCATATAGTTTCTGTTGCTGGTAGGGACTCCAATATTTTCTAGCTTTATTTAAAAAAAAAGACAAAAGAGCTCATAGATATTAGTGTTAATAACAGAAAGCCTACCTTTCACTTCCACCTTCCATTTAGAATTTTCCCAGATTACTTTCTTTTTGCCATTTTTATTTATAAGCAATTTAACTAGTCCCTTCCCCCTTACTCTGCCGCTCACTCAATACCAGTTCTTTAACTACTAACTACTATTGACACAGGCTGGGATTTAGCTCAGTTGGTAGAGTGCTGCTCTGCAGTCTCCAAGGTCCCAAGTTCGATTCCCAGCACCGCAAAATGGGAGAAGGACGTGGCAACCCACTCCCAAGGCAATCCCGAAACAGTCAGCCATTGAAAACCCTATGAGGGTCGCTATGAGTCAGACTCGACTCGACAGCACCTAACAACAACTATTGACGTTTTTCTTCATTCAATTTTTTCTTGTTTGATATTTGTCATTCAGGTCCTGATTCTGTCATTTAGTCAGAGAAGAACCAGAATGACTGAAAAGACCAAATGAGGTATAAAGGAAAGCAATGTTACAAATGCCAAGAGCTATATGAATGTTGGTTGTCTAGTGGCAGTGGCAGCGGTGGCGGCTGCTGCTTCTGCTGCTTCTGCTACTGCTGCTGCTGCTGCTTTTCCTTCCTTCCTTCCTCACTCTCTGTCTCTCTGTCTCTGTCTCTGTCTCTTTCTCTCTGCCTCCCTCCCTCCCTCTTTCTCTCTCCCTATTTATAAATGTTGGTAGGGTACAGAGAAGTGAGGCTTTTGCTATATCCATTATGCAACTATCACCTCATTTCTGCTTATGCATTCATCAACTTACATTTTTTACACAAGCATATAAACTAAATGAGAAAGGAAAAAATTAGGAATTTAAATTACTATGTAATAAAAAGTGTATGCAATCATGGTTTATATTCTCATTGATTTTTCTCCCCTTTCTTCCATGTATTCATACAAGTGCATCATATATTTTGAGAATTTCCCCTCCCCTTTTACCCTTCTATTTCCCCTCTTCTTTCCCAACCTCCCCTCCTACCCACTGATTCCCTCCCTCTTCTTTCTGATTGCTAGTATTTTGCCTTCTTAGGTATTACTGTTCATTTTTATACATGTACATATATATAGATTATTTTTCTTCCTTTAAGTTAAATTTAGCTCCCACACATGAGTGAGAACATACAGTATTTCTCTTTTTGGAAATGGGTTAGTTCCTTAAGATGATATTCTCCAGTTCCACCCATTTTACTGCAAATGACTATTTTATTCTTCACTGCTCAGTAGTATTCCATCGTGCATATATACCACAACTTTTCAATCTACTCCTCTGTTGATGGACATCCTTATTGATTCTCTACCCTTGCAATTGTGAAGAACACTGCATTAAAATATGAAAGTGCAGGTGTCCCTGTGGTATAATGATTTACCTTCTTTTGGGTATATTCCCAGGAGTGGTATAGCTGGGTCCTATGGCAGTTCTAGTCTTAGTTTTCTAAGGTACCCTCATATTGATTTCTAAAGTAGCTGAACTAATTTACAGTCCTATCAGCAATGTAAAAGGGTTCCTTTTTCTCCACATCCTCATGAGCATTTGTTATTTATTTTGTTAATCTTGGCCATTCTTACTGGAGCAAGATGGGATTTCCAGTGTTTTTCTGATTTGCATTTCCCTAATGGCTAAGGACAGTGAGCATTTCTTCATGTGTTTATTGGCCATTCATATTTCTTCACTTGAGAACTGTTTAGTTCCATTTCCCATTTATTTATTGGGTTATTTGTTGTCTTGCTGTTTGATTTCTTAAGTTTGTGTACTATAAAATCTAATTAGTCCTCTCTTAGGTGTGTAGGATGCCATGATTTTCTATTTTGTGGGCTCTCCCTTTACTCTGTTGATTGTTTTCTTTGCTGTACAGAAGCTTTTGAGCCGGGCACGGTAGTGCATGACTGTAATCCCAGAGGCTGGGGAGGCAGAGGCAGGAGGATCGCAAGTTTGAGACCAGAAGCAGTCTGTGTAATTTAGCGAGATCCTGTCTCAAAAAGTAAAAAAAAAAAAAAAAGCTTTTTAGCTTCATTAATCCCATTTATTGATCCTAGGAGTTTCCTGGGCAACTGCAGTCTTATTGAGAAGACACTTTTCTCTGTAACGACCCTATGGCCATAGTTCCCTCAAGGGACCACTGTTACCTTAAAGTTTGGGACAATTTAGCAAATATTTTTTGAGCATCTATACTGTATTATATAAGTACTCCTAGTAGCACAGTACAGTAAATGTATAAAGAAAAGCCAACGAGCAAGCCTCCATAAATTTATAATCTCGAAGAGAAGGCAGGCAAATGAACTGGCAGTTAAGGTAAAGCCATACAAGACACAACAAAGATAAGTAAAAATTGCACCTTAAAACTAGGCAGCTTAAGAGTAGACCTCACAAGAAAAAGTGACATTCAAGCTAGTACTGTAAGGATAAAAATGGAGTGGGTGTGGTGGGGAAAAGAGGAGGGATGGAGGCAGACAGAACACAAAGGGAGGCTTGGAAACAAGGGAAGGTGATTAAGATTCCAGGAAAGGAATGAAATTCAATTTGATTAAAACTACAAAGTATGACCCAAATTCAAATCCTGAGGGTCCACTGAAGACATCGTATTTTTTCTTGATGATATAGAGCTACTCTATATTTAAAGCAGGTGGCTTTAAAACTTTTTTGTTGTTATTCACACAGTTTTATTTTATTTTTATAGTATGAAACATGCCCACTTGCAGAAAGTAGAAAACAGAAAACCCAAAAACAAAAGCAAAAAAGCTATTAAAAGAAAAAACACCATTCACAAATATAAAAGCCAAATATTTTTCTCCAAGAATCAAAATATTTATCATACAGTATCTGTTGTTAAGGACTCAGGTACTTTCTGGCTTTACTTAAGAAGAAGAAAAAAAAAAAAAAGAGAGAAATATCACAAGTACAGAGGGCACCAAAAATGTATACACATTTTAAGAAAGGAAAAAATTGTATCAAAATTGTAATACTCAATATTTACTAGTAATAAAAGATGAATAGAAGTCACATTTAAATTCTGCAATTATAAAAGGTACTCAAAGTGGTTACTATAGCAGAAGAAGCAGGGCTTGTCAATGTATTAAGCCTCCCTGATCTTCCCTCATGCCCATCACACAGTAACCACGTGCCTCAAACTTATCATGAATGTGTGTAATAGTTAGGTGTACTAGAAGTTCTGTTGCATATTCAAGCCTCCATTGTTGTTTATACACACACCAATAACATACACACACAAACTATATGGGAAATCTGTTTTTTGTTTGTTTGTTTTTGCTTTGTTTTTTTGAGACATAGTTTCACTGTGTAGCCTAAACTGGTCTCAAACTTATGATTGTTCTGCCACCATCTGCCTAGTGCTGGCATTACAGGCACACCCAGCTCTATTCAGAGAATTCTGCATACAGTTCTTAATCTATTTGTGATTATTCCTTAAACATAGTTTAACAAAACTGAAATTATAGAATTATAGATACTTCACATTTTTCCAAAGTAACTTCCAAAAACCATTGTACCAATTCACATGGCCATGTCAGTGAACATTTTAGTACACTCATTTACACTGGGTTAAAATTTTACATTCAAAAATGATGCGCTCTTTTAATTTGCACTTATTACTAATTAGGTTAAATGTTAATAATGAGTATTCCTTTATCCTTTAGTTGTATGTTCATTTCTTTGTCCATTTACTCATGGGGATTTTAGTTTTTAAAAATAGATTTTTTAAAACACAAAAATGTGTTTTTTGTATGTGTATCTGTGTGTGTGCATCTGAGAAATTGACACTTTGTGTTGTGCACTGGAAATATTTTTTCCTATTGCAATATGTATTATGTTAGTTTGTACTGCTTGTGTTACAAAGAATTTCTAAATGTTTATAGTCCATACCCATCATTTACTCTGGATTATTTCACTAAGCATTTGAAGCAGATCTTTCTGGAGGCAAGAGAAGCTAGAAGTTTTCTAGAGGCTTACCTGTTTGAAGCAGAAGCTAAGAAGCTACAATAATAGTGTAAGTATGTTGTTGTTGTTAAGTGCCATCGAGTTGTGTCCGACTCATAGCGACCCTCATAGGGTTTTCAGTGGCAGATTGTTTTGGGATTGCCTTGGGAGTGCGTTGCCACATCCGTCTCTCGTTTATGCGGTGCTGGGAATCAAACTAGGGACTTCAGAGACTGCAGAGCAGCGCTCTACCAATTGAGCTAAGTCCCAGCCCAGTGTAAGTATAAGGTGTATGATATCAGAGAAACTAGAAACACAATTTAAAATATCTGAGGAGTGGCTGATTATGAGATATATGTGGGGAAGGAAGGAACAGTAAAGCTTCTAATTTCCAGCTAATATATTTGAAAATATGTCACAAAAGAAAGATAGTCTAGAAAATTTCTAATATATTAACATTGGCTCAAATAGAATTTTTTCCCTCTTCTTTTCTTCTCTGTTCTTTTCTTTTTGGCTTTTTGAGACAGAGTCTTACTATGTAACGCAACCTGGCGTGGAACTCACTGTGTGGCCTAAGCTGGCCTCAAATTTGAGATCCTTCTGCCTCAGCCTCCAGGGTGATGGGATTACAAGTGTGTGCCACCCCATACAGCAAGAATATTTTTCAATAGAAGAAATGAAGAAATATATCAAAGTTCCCCAGAAGTAAAAAGTTCTCTTTCATGGATGAAATGTTTTTCATCTACAGGAAGAGAAAGAGAAATCTGATGCCCTTTAAACCACTTAACATTTGAGCAGAAAGAAGCAATACATTTTTTCTTTTTATTACAAGTGTATGACACCGTGCCTGGCTCAAAGAAGCAATCTTAACAATATTTAACAAATCAGCATCATACTGTGACCAAAAATTTCAAAATGATGACACTTCAAAAAAAAAATACTTACCTAGTTTCACTTAATAATACCTGACAAAAGATTAGTAACTAGAATATATTAAGAACTCCTTGAACCCAATGAGTTTGCAAAAGGACAAAAGTATGAACAGGCATTTCATTAGTGATGACATATGTATAGTTAAAAAGCACAAAAAAGATATTCAAGTTTGTCAGTCATCACAGAAATAAAAATTAAAACTGTGTACCCATCAGAGTGACTGGAATAAGGGTGACACAAAATGGTGATACATTTGGAGAAAATGGATCACCCACCATTCATACTTGTTGTCTATGGGAATGTAAAATGACACAGGAATTAAACTTTTTAGTTTTTTATCTCAGAGAAATAAAAACTTATGTTTATACACACATAATAAAAACTACAGGTGAAGATGTTAGCTTTATTCACATTATTCATACCTTGGTAACAACCCAAACACCACACACACACACACACACACACACACACACACACACACTCACGTGGGAGTGGGTTGCCATGTGCTTCTCCCATTTTTGCAGTGCTGGGGGCATAGAGCAGCCCTCTACCAACTGAGCTAAACTCCAGCCCCTAGAACTAAGTATATATACACACAAACAAATATATGTAAAACAAGGAGGTCAAAGTAAGATTGGTGGACTGTATCAGTGTCAATATTCTGGTTATGACATTATAGTACAGTGGGGGGGGGGGTGGCTGGGGATCAAACCCAGGCCACTGCACATGCTAAACAAGTGCTCTACCATTGAGTTATACCCTCAGCTACATAACTTCTTAATTTTGTTTTGAGACAGTGTCTCATTATGTAGTCTAGGCTCAACTGGAACTTGGTATGTAGCCCAAGCTGCCTTCAAACTAATGATCCTCCTGCCTTAGCCTCCCAAGTGCTGGGATTATAGGTGTGAGTATGCAGCTTGTAACATTTTTTAAATGGTAATATTTTAGAAACGAGAACAGGCTAGTGGCTCCCAGGAGACAGAGGTAAGTGGCATGTAGAGCGGGGTAGATGTGATTATAAAAGGGCAACATGAAAGATTCTTATGCACTGTTCTCTGTCTTGACTATGTGAGAAGTACAGGAACCAATATCTGACAAAATTGTTGAGAACTAAGTATGTTGTTGTTAGGTACCATCAAGTTAGGTCTGACTTATAGCAATCCTATGTGCAACAGAACAAAACACTCCCTGACGCTGTGCCATACCTGGCTGTATGTCAGTGCATCTCTGCTATTCATAGGGTTTTCAACGGCTGACTATTTTGGGATTGTTTTGGGAATGAGTTGCCATGTCTTTCTTACATTTTTGCAGTGCTGGGGGCACAGAGCAGCCCTCTACCAACTGAGCTAAACTCCAGCCCCTAGAACTAAGTATATATACACACAAACAAATATATGTAAAAGTAGGAGGTCAGAGTAAGATTGGTGGACTGTATCAATGTCAATATTCTGGTTATGACATTATACTACAGCTTTGCAAGCTACTGCCACTGGAAGACACTGGCTAAATGGAACATAAGGTCCCTCCATACTACTTCTTACAACTGCACAGGGATTGAGCACTATCTCAAAGGAAAAAGCCTTATTAAAAAAGAGAATTAATGATATTTAGAGGAATGGATGGATGTTTTGAATATGAGGATAGTTGTAATTTCACTATTACTACATTAAAAAGTTCAAACAAGGTTGGACACTGTGGCATATGCCTGTAATTCCAGTGATTTGGAATGTTGACACAAGAGGATTGTGAGTTCAAAGCCAGAGGCAGCCTGCACAACTTATTGAGAACCTGTCTCTAAAGAAAGAAAGAAAGAAAGGAAAAAAGAAAGAAAGAAAGAAAGAAAGAAAGGAAGGAAGGTAGGTAGGTATGCAGCTCAGTGGTAGAGCACTAGCGTAGCATATGTGAGAAGGCCTTGGGTTCACCCCTAGTACTATCAAAAAGAAAATAACTCATAAAAAGTTCAAATAAAGAAACAATAAACACATTAGCACTTGTAAAGATAGACAAAAATGTGATGTACACTGTTGAACCATTCATTTCTGATTTGAAAAAGAAAAGAACAAAAAACTAAGAAACATAAGAATACTAAAGCAATTTTGGAAAATGATGAAACACTGGAGAACTATTAGGGTTAGAGTTAAATCACTTTTTAAAATCACATAAATACTCTAGAGGAGGAGGCACGATATGCATGATATGAAAATCTAAAATCTATCATAAACATACAAAGATAGAGTATGATTATCACTTATCTCACACACATGGACCAGAAATGTTTTGGATTTGAGATTTTGGAATACTGCATAAACATAATGACAAGCTTGGGGTGGAACCTAAGTTTAAACAAAAAATTTATCTGTTTCATGTATACTTTATATATATAGCTTGAGGTAATTTTATAAAATATCTTCAATAATTTTGTGTATGAAACAAAGTTTCATGGTGTGGAATTTTCTACTTGTCCCATCATGTTGGCTCTCAAAAATTTTTGGATTTTAGAGCATGATTTCAGATTTTCAGATTAGGGATTCACAACCTATAATAAACTTTTGGCCTGCAGCTGTACCACTGTGGGGTCTAATTCTGTCAGATCTCAGAAGCTAAGGAGGATTGAGCCTGGTTAGTACTTGGATGGGAGACAGCTTGGGAACACCAGATACTGTAGGCTTCAGAGAAGGACCTGGCAACCCCCTCGCCAAAACCAATCAGCCATTGAAAACCATATGAATAGCAGAGAAGCACTAACAATAGTGCTTCACCTGTTGTACACAGGGTCCCTATGAGTCGGACACAGACTGGAGGGCACCTAACAACAACAATAAACTATTAACTAATAGTACTGGGATTCTTTCTATTGTGGTTCCTTACTAATTACTGATAGCATATTAAAAAGTGATGACTACTGTATAGTTTATTCAATCGACAGAAATAACTTATAAATACTGACCATGTCTTAAGTACTGTATTAGGAGTTAGAGATTTAAAAATTAACAATATAAGACATACATCTTGCTTTCAGAGAGTTTACATTCTATTGGAATATGAAGAATATTTAGGAAGGAGGCATAACATTAAGTGTTTATGAATCCCAATTATGTACCAAATTGCGAAGAACATGGAATCAATATCTGTCCATCAAGAGAATCAAGAAAATTGAACAGCAAATAGGTATTTATAATACAACATGCTAAAATGAGGATCACAGTAGAATAATTTCTAGACTATTCTAAAGAGGTCATGAAAAGTAACCTGCAAGTAGTAAAACTTGTACCGAATCAGTAAGAGTAAAGTTGTCAAATTCAGGGGAAATCAGAAGGGGATCCCAGACAAACAGCAGCACATATAAAATCCCAGAAGTAAAACAGAATGTGGCGCTATTATGAATCAGCATAGTTTAGAAAGATTTTTTCTCACAGAAAATCCTTCCTTGCCCTAAGAGAGAAATATATTCCTTCACACATACTTTTAAACTGACATATAAATCTTTTCATCAAGAAATTAAACAGGTACAAAAAATGTGATTTCTACAGTACATCAAATATTGCACCTAAAATTATGTCATTCTTTCAAATTTAAATATAGCAATTTGGTAACTTTCATAATCTTCTGATACCAAAAAAACTCCTTTTTTTAAGTCAGAAAGTTTACATTATTCTTTTTCCTTTGACCCACATTTCCATTTATTTAGCTTATAGAATTTCATTGTAAAGGAATGCATTTTGTATCTTCAAGAGTCCTCACTTGATTATCCCACCATATCTCTCCACAAAAAAAATTATATAAAAATTGAAATTTAAAATTCTACAAAATTTCTGTGAAATGTCTAAGTGTTAAAATTCTTCCTCTAGAATGGAGTCTTTGTAATTATTGATATATAACTCCTCAAAATACAAAATGTATTAGGAATTTTAATGGTCATTAAATATAAAAGGCAAACTTTCTTGGAAATTTCTCTCCGAATAAGTTAAATCAAGTACCTCATAAATTAATATGAATTGTCATCATATTGAACCAGAAAAGAATATCAAGGTTCTAATCCTACTTTCATTCTTATGAAGTTAACATGAAGGAAACTTAATTCACATAAAAAAGCAGATGACACCAGAAGTTTTGTCATAGCAAAATCACTGAATTCTTTAAGTTCTTTCTGAGTTATATGCTAAAAACCAAATGATCACCTATCATCAAATAATATTCTTAATAATCTCTTGGTTGACAGTTCAGTTAATTTGCTTCAAAACTTACTTAAAAACTAGAAAAAGATTTTTTATGGCATAATTTCATTTGATTTACTCATTTTCTCAATTCCTGTGAGATATACAAAAAAGACATTACAAAGACAACATTTTCTTTCAAAGACAGCCTTCCTATTTAATCACAGGACACAGAAGGAACTGGGAAAACTGAAATCCTATTAATTTCAACATGCGTTAACAGAAAGTTTAAATGTTTTATCCTATTACTTGTTTTAAATGTATTTCTGGAAAAACAAAACAAAACAAAAACAAAACAAAATCCTGCCAGAGCTGAAGATTTAGCTCACTTAGTTTAAGGAGAAATGTCTATGATACTAGATACATGGCAAAGCCAGCTGTTAATGCCAAGCCACTTTTTCAGAAAAATATGACTTAACTTTCCAACTGGAATGTCAACCATCTAATTTCTGAATTCTAACTCTAAAATAGCAATAAGCCACAGAGCCTTACAGGAACTTATTGTTTGGATGAAACATGGAGCTTCTGCACTTAGAATTTCTCTTTTGCTCTTTTTGTTTTGCTCTCCATACAGACATGATGTTCTTTACTAAGGAACAGAGAATGAAAAGTAAGGTCATCTAATGAAAATTCTGTCATTCTGGGAACGTAGAACACTGCAACAGACCCAGGAAACCAAAGACCCAAAGAAGTACACAAAAAGAATCAAGGCCTAGAACATTAGAATGTAAATCATAAAAGAGAGAGATAAATTGGCTGTAAAGTTAAGAATTTTTGAATAAGGACTTTATAGAGTGAAAAACTGTGAACTGGGAGATGACATCTGCAACATCTATAACAAAGGATTAGTATCTATTATTAGGACAGACAATGCAATAGACAAATGGGCACAGGCAATAAATAGGCATTTCAAAAGGAAATCACACATGGCTAATTAACATGTGAAAAGATGTTCAATCTCATTAAGAGTCAGAATTCCAAGTATCACTGCAATGATCCATTCACATCCACCAGATTGGCAAAAACTAAAAAGTCTAATAACATCAAATGTGATGAGTGCATGAGTGTTCATTTTATTATTTAAACTCTGTATGAACATTATGCATGCTCTCTTATAAATGTTTCATAACAAAAATTTTATTAAGTGCTAAGGAGACTTTGCAATAAAAATGTTTGTTCATAACCCTAGGACAATTTCAGGCAAACAATGCGCATGAAAGCCAGACTGCAATGTGCTGAAAAGGCTCTACAAGATAAGGATGTAAAGACAAATGTAGAAGACTATTTCAAGCTTACCTATGAGATTGGGCAAATGGCTACAATTTTAGGGGAATGTTATGGTAAGAGCTTATGTTATTTTTATGTTTTTTGAATAAAGGAAAGTGGAGCAAGCTTAGAAACAAACAGCAACAGGGAGACTAATGAAACAGGAAACAAAGGGTCCCAGGATAGTCATAAAAGTACATAATAATACACAGCCCATGAACAAGGATTGCTTTAGAGGGAAACAAGGGGTCCTATTTCACTGTTATGAGAGATTACTCCTTTGCTCTTAAAGTATCACTTTCCCCCTGGGTCTATCCACTCCAGTGACAATGGTGCCCTTACTCCTTTTTCAAGCAGGTCTCTGTCTGACAACTTTCATTCCTTCTATAAATAACAGTCTATCCCATATGTGAATGAAGGCCTATCTCTTACTCCTTTCTGTGCTCAAATATCTACTCAGGGAAATGTTCTCTAACTACTTTGAAATTCAAATCCCGTCCACGTTCCCTCCTACTATCCTGGTACTCTCTGCCTTATCTTTCTCCATTACCTGCAAATATCCTATACTTGTTTTACTGTTTATTCCCCTACTCTTATTGTATGTAAACTCCATGAAAACAGGAACTATAGCTATAGTGTCTAGTGTTGCTTGGTATAAGCTTTAGATGATATGTATCACAGAGTGGGAATACTGCCATCAAACTTAACCCCCACTAACTATTAAAAGCAGATTAAAACTCCTCATCCATTGGAAAGAGCAGTTTGGTTGCAAAGGGCGGGGGAAACGGTCAAATTCAATTGTTTGGTAGCAAACACTCTCTTTTAACCATTTATGAGTCTCGTATTGGGCCTACGTGCTTTCATAATTAACCTGTACTTATCACTGTTTTCAGCTAGTCTACCTTTCTTTTACGTAGATCACTACTATCTTTGAGACGCTCCCTTTCATTTTAATCGCATCTCCATAATTCGACTCTGGAGTTGTTTCCAGGAGACAGGAAGCTTTTATGTATAAAAGCAGAAACAAAACCTTAGGGCGGGGGTGTTCAGAGTTCATGAACTCATGTAGTCCCTTCTGGGGCATTTAAATACAAGAGAGGTAGGTGGTGACAGCAGGGTGCTTCAGGGTTTCTGCCTTTGCGGGGCCTGGAAGTTCAGCACCGTGACGCTTGAGGGGAGCCAGGCGACCCCAGGGCGTGCCGGAGGTTAAAGCTCAGGTCTAAACCCGGGGGGCGGGGCACGCCCCAAGAACCTAGGCTGGTGTGTGGGCCCCGGGGTGTAACCGGGTAAGAAAGGCGCGGCCACTCGGAAAGACTCACAGTAATAGGCCACCACAGGGTCCCGCTTGTCATGCTCCTGGGCCGTCCTCAGATGATGCTGTATGCTCTTAAACTGGGGGGGAAGCGGGGGCAGCGGGGCCAGCGCAGCCATCGCCACTCCAGGAAGCACCACTTCCTACTCGGGAGCCACCGGCACTTCCGCTTCCGCCTGCACAGGTCGCGCGCCCGAACGCTGGGGGTAAAACACACCCTCTTTCGCGTTGCTTAGCGACGTTAAGTAAACTACGGATGCCCGGTAAGGACAACCTCAGCGTGCTTGGCGCGTGGCGGACACGCTCCAGACAAGGCTCTCTGGGCGGCTGTGTTGCCCATGGTACCAGCGCTCTCTGCTGGTAAAAGGAAGAAGAGTTTTTGTTTTGCTTTGCTTTTATTGTTTATTTATTATGCTTGTAAAAGGAAGAATAGGAAAACAAACAAACAAAAACAAAAAACAAAAATATTTACTGACTGGGAGAAAGGGTGAATGGCATTGTTCAGAATGTGTAACCTCCGGTTCCTCAAAAAGTATTACTAGTGTACGTTGTTTGTTGTTGTTGTTGTTAGGTGCCGTCGAGTCGAGTCTGACTCATAGCAACCCTATGTACAGCAGATCGAAACACTTGCCGATTCTGTGCCAGGCAAACCATCTTATTGATGTTTAAGCCCATTGTTGCAGACACTGTGTTAATCCATCTGGTGGAGGGTTTTCCTCTTTTGCGTTGACCTGCCACTCTTCCAAACATGATGTCCTTCTCCAGGGATTGTTCTCTCCTGACTACATGTCCGAAATATGTAAGACGCAGTTTGGTCATTTTTGCTTCCAAGGAGCACTCTGGTTGTACTTCTTCTAGGACAG